>QNGE01006312.1:10702-33022 GCA_008508345.1 Paragonimus westermani
CAAAGTTTGGTCGGACAGCCAATTGAGTGCACACAGAATGACTCACTCTACTCCCGAGAACAGCGTGCAACACCTCCGCAAACCCCATCCAACAGAACCGCGGCATACCTGCTTCTCGTCACTGTTCTGAAGTGGTCCAGTGACGAAAACGTACAAACCGTCGGTTGGTGGTGTGCAAGTAGTAGTCAGCGGTGGGTAGACCAGATTCCGTAAGAAAATTGTAGAATCAGCACACCTATTATCGGTAAATTGCTCCCTATTCAGTCAACCATGATCGTTGTTTGTAATAGCCGAACAAATACTGTTGGAACGGAGCATTCCGCGTTTTGTGTGATATATATATATATATATTAAGTAAAATAAGCACAGGAATGTGAAACGAATCCACGGCAAAATTACACGGTTATCGTATGTTTCTACATTCCGCAGCGGCTTAATCAGGTGTACTTCAGACATTTCGGCTGCCTGTTTTGATACATCAGCTGAGCATACTTTCAATAAGATTGTGAAAGTGTTGAACTGAAAATCTTCCATGCTCGCTTCGAAGCAGTCTTCAATTAGGTAAGCAATTTGTACACTGTGACGTCTTCGCATAATTAACAAGTCGTTGAATCCATACATCTTTCAATAGGCTAAGATCGCGGATGCTTATCAAGCAGTTCAATATCGTTGAACGAAGCAGTTATGTGTTTATGATAAAGAACATGTCTAGTGCTTCTTTTCGAAAGAGGCTGGCTGGAAAGTCTATCTGAATGCGAAGGCTGCGATCAAATGTGAGTGATGGTCAACTTGAAAACATGAGTTGTGTCAGTGGTTTGATAAAAACTCGGCAATTTGAAGAAATGAAGGAAACTAGTGTCTCAGAATCTGAATATAGGTGTTTGTGTATTCATTGTCACATCATGTTGCCAGCACACTCAGTGCAGTTCAATTTCTGTTGAAACGATTGGAAAATTTGTGATGATTTGCTCGGTATGTTTGGTACGTTGATAGATTCAAGGGGCCCGTTGAATCTGCTTGCAGAAGACGCATCCCATTCTCTGCATAGTTGTGTCTTCTCTACAGTCAATATCTCTTTGGTGGTCATCCAAAACTGCGTCCGGCCCAGGCGTTTCATTTCTCCTTAACAGCGGTGCATCGGACGCTTAATGGTACAATAACCAACACGAACGTGGGTGCACGCAATTGATCTGATGGAGCTCCACATGCGAGACTCCGACGTTAGTGCGATGGAGTGAGTACAGACGGGTGTAACAAATAAACTGAGATGTCCGTGCATCACCTGATTGGTTGAACATGATAGGTCAGCGCCAAACTGCGGGGCACAACTTCTGTTGTGTTTCGACGGCATATGTACAGTACGAAGAAACAACCACATCCCTGAAAGAGTGTGTGAGTGTATCATCTCTTTGAGAATGAGAAAGACTGACCTTTTATTAGCGACAGTGGACGATGTGAATGCTCGAACGGCTTGTAGTTGTTTACATACTGGTATTATCGTTAATATACCGAAGGCTCGCGGTGGTCGAAAGAAACTTCTGATTGATTCGTAGTTTGATGAATTGTTAGCTGATGATTCAGTAGTTATTTCGAAGCACTTGCGAATACGAGTGAATTGGTCGCTGATTCACCATCAAGAAATTATTTCATCGACCAGCGGGCATAAATGTGGGCAAAAACAAGGACGCGAGAAAGTTCGTTGTTCGGCCGCTGAGATGTCTCGAAAAAGTGTGCTATTCGCTGGGTACACGAAACCGATTTCCACTTGTTTTGCACTCGTACGGTGGATAGGTCGTTGAAGAGTACAAACGTATGGAGTAGGGTGATTAACAGTCGAGTCCAAAATGTTCAGGCGGTCGGTGCTGTGATCGAGGTATGGATGATACACCATCCGATGCGAGCGTGTTGATATGCCAGTGAAAATATTAAGCAATGGTTCAGAGTAATGTCAATGCATGCCACTGTGTGCACCTTGATGGTAGTTTCCGGTAATATCCCACGCTAAGCCTCCTTGTAGAAAGTTTTCCAGGAGACTACAGATGAGGGTGAACAACCGTTACGGCTTGCGCCATGCTCGCTTATTCTCAGTTTCATCGATGATGTTCGTAACACCCTGAAAGCCACTGTGAGGTGACGTTTACGAATGCAGTTGGACATTATGAGATTGGATGGGGCGAGCGGTGCGCTAATTCAGCAAGAATGAATAGTGTACATGCTGGAAAATCTGGTAGTGGAAGTTGTGGCTGGGGTCATTGTTACACACTGTAGTCAGTTGATTGCGTATGTGTTGTGATGCTGATCTGCAAGCTGTTCGTGGTGATCATATGTGAACATGAACTGATTCATGGAGTCGTTGCGTAAACCTACAACAACGGTCGAATCTTGATTGACTTTAAGACACTTGATGGTTTAAAGGCAAGTCGCGATCCACTGAGCTGTCATGATACTGGTATTCTGCATCTGACCTCCATATGACCAGAAGTCCTCTCCTAGTTTTCATAGTGCGCTATGCAGGCTACAGTGGGTTGGTGGTAAACGTCTTATGACAGGTTTGCTCACCAGTGTTACTACGTGGCTTGTCGTTCCACACCTTGGGAATAAATTGCAAAATAGGATGCCGTTTTGTTTTCATCCCAATGGATGTTATTGCTGCAAGCTAAGAACGTGGATAGCACAAGGGTTGTTCAATTGGAAAACCAATACATGGTTTATGCGCTTCAACCAGACCACAAACAAAAACTCATCTGCGTATAACAGTGATCACAGAACATCACGTTTGCCAGGGGGCGCCAATTTTCAGTTCATTTATATCCCAAGAACCATTTCATGCCACGCTACACAACGATGTTTCTCCTTGTAATTTTCTCGCGTCTACTTCAGTGTCAAGATCCACGATTCGAATGGTAGTAATATCAGCAGTATAATGCGATCGCTCGTCCTTACTAGACTCCTCTCCCAGCATAGATTGTTCCAGTTGCAATAAAAGCCGTTCAGGCTCTCTTCGATCTCTTGACGGTCTGTGTGCCGGCCTCGGTGCTGTTGACACACCTGGTGTACATTCTTTTCTGGTCGGAGTGTCATACCAATTACAAAGCTGACTTCCGTGCACTCTGTATTAATTTTTCCTGTTCTTATTCGGATACACTTGGCGACGGTGGTCCACTACTACACACCGTCCCCTCCACTTTACCAAGAACGTCCTAGATCCGGGTCCTGTTGCACCCACGCTCCGCCGATCTCGGCATTCAAACTTAGAACCAGGTTCAAACACAGTCCTTCGACCCGATAACCTCGCAGCTGGTTGCTTCTTGGAAACTTCTTGTGCGTTTGCCAACTTTTGGTTAGCCAGTCTCCGAGCTTCTGTTATTTCACGCGTGTTCATCCGTCGGTCTCCAAATAAACCAATCTCCTGATCGACTGGCAAGCGTGGCACGCGCCCATAGATTACCTCGAATGGTGGCTTGTGGCGAACAGCGGTGGACTAATAGAATCAATGGTAAAGTTTTCTCCCGGCCTCCCCTTTCGCTGCCGACCACTCATTAATCGCGCGATTGCTTCTTTCCGTCAGTCCGTTTGAGTGAGAATGATATGGAGTTGTGTGTATTCTCTTGATTCCCAACCGCTCCAAACAGTTCCGAAACTCCTCACTTTCGAAGCAAGGACCTTGATCAGTCAGTATGCTTCGCGGTATTCCGTGGTCCGCCACGATGTGATCCATCACCGCCCTACACACAATGCTCGCGCGCTGATCGGGTATAGCGGCTACTTCGATCCACATTGTGAAATGCCCAGTCGTGAATATGATGTCTTGATTCCCGGAATCGATTACTGCAAAGGGTCCATCATATCCACCGACTAGAATTCACCAATTTCATTGGCCGGGATTGGTTGTGTAGGATACTGACTGGGCTGGATAGTGTTCTTCAGTAATTGACATTGCTGACACGCCCGAACATCACTGTTAACATCATTCTTCACTCACGGCCAGTACGCCCTTCGCTTCGGCATTTCACAGGTCCGATGACTTCCTGTATGAGCCAGCTGATGACATTCATTCACAACTGTCGCTCCCAACTCACCCGGTATAACCGACACGTTCACTCCCTCCCGCAGTTGGCGTATCCAAATTCCGCCACTATTCAACTGCAAGTCGGACCACTACATTCTGAAAGCTTTCACTTCCGCATACCTCTCGTCTGCTGGCAGTTCTATCCTCGATAGAAGTTGATCAGTCACCGCCCGGATCGCTGCACCCATCCTCTGTGTTGCTTATAACTTTTCAGAATCGTCCTCCACTTCAACACTGTTAACTCTGATCACGTCCTTGCGGACCTCACCCATGTGTTACTTTCGGGGAAAGCGAATCGGGAACACAGCTTTTCTTTTTCAGCTACATGGCGAATTGTGAAGTCGCACTCCTGTAATCGTAACACCCAACGAGTCAGCCTCCCTCGGGAGTTCTTCGTCGATTTAATCCACTCCAACGGTTTGTGGTCGATCTACACATGGAAACGTCGGTCGACCAAGTACGGTCTTCATTTTTTCAAGGCCAGCACGATCGCCAAACACTCCTCCCCTGTCGTTGAGTAGATTTGTTCGGCAGCACTTAGTACTCGACTGGCATTCTCCACAACACCGCCTGCCTTCTTCAGTACCGCTCCCATTCCTACATCACTCGCATCCGTTGCGACAACGAAGCTCTGTCCAATCACTAACAATTTCAGGATCAGCTCTCCCTTCCTCTTCAATTGTTCGATCCCGACAAACGTCTGATTGGCTTTCTCTGACCGATGAAACTGGCAATCTTCCTCCAGAATTTTCCATAGTGGACTCGCGAGGTCATGGAAGATCTGATGAAACGGCTGTAGAATCCAACGCGTTCGAGGAACTGCCGCAATGTCCTCTTCGATGTTGACACCGGAATAACCTCGATCGTCACCAGTTTCTCGGGTAGTGTCTCGAACTCACCCTGACCGACATTCTAACCGAGAATTAATGCCGTTTGTTTCGCCAGTTAAGACTTTGGACTACTGATCCGTAGGCCGGCTTGTTCAATCGTCTGCAACACAGCAGAAACGTGTACTGTGTGTTCCGTCTCATCCGCGTTGTACACGACGATATCATCTCCGTGGACAACAGTGTTGCTCAATCCGTCCACCACCTTCAGCCTCAGTCGTTTGAACGTGAAGAGGGCGTTTGACAGCCCGAACAGTATACGTTTGAAGTGGTATTGCTTTTCTCCCACTGAGAACGCTGTTCTATCTCGGTCCGATTTTTTGATTGGGACCTGCCAATATCCGGACCGCAAGCCCAACACTGTAAATAACCTGGCGTTCTGTAGCTTGTCGAAAATCTCCGCCACCGCCACTGCTGGCACTGCTACGACGTCACTGACGTGGTCTCGTTGAGCTGCCTGAAGTCGAAACAAAGTCGAAATTCGCCATCGTACTTCCTCACCACCAAGACGAGAGAATAGAATGGGCTATCGGCCTCCTCGATGATTTCCTGCTTCAGCGTGTCCTTCACTTGTCGTTCAGTTTCCGGCTGCAGTGTACTGGGGTTCTCCTAGGGCCGAATGGCCGAAATCGCTTTGGCCCGATTGAGACTTCGTGCTCAACCGAATCGCAATAGCCGTGCGGACCCTGATCAGTAGTGAACAATTCCTGAAATTTGCTTATCACTTCATTCAGAAACCGATTGTCACAGGTTAGTGTTGCTCTGGGTGCATTCTCTTCAATTTGTCCGAACTGTGGCTTGCGTCTTCGCACTAATGGAATCACCCCATACTTCGTCACGAGTTTATCATGCTTCGAATCAATCATGGCGTCAGCTCGGTCGAGAAAATCGGCTCCTAGTATAGTCTAACGTGTGTCGTGGGAAATGAGGAAAGGGCGTCTGACTACACGACCATCGATTCGGACACCATGTCCATTTTTGAGAGTAAACCCACCAACTGTTCAAAAGACCTTGGCACATGGCTGATCAGTCTCTCCTGACCTCGGTCCAACCAATGAAATCGCGGTCCCAGTGTGAGTCAAACAGTATTCCAAGCCAACATTGACATCTGACCTAGCCTGAACTGCTGTCTCAACAACCGCCCCTATTACCAGATCCCCATTCCCAAACAAAGAACAATCGACGAATCGTTCATTAAAGCACGACCTTTTCTTGCCGAGTGGTCAAAATCTTCGCCAGTGTCCACGTCTTCCGCATCCCTAACAGGTGTCACCACGGTTCTGTTCTCTTTTTCACCTTCAAAGCCGCCACTTCCTGAGTCAACTTTTCCATCGCGCTTCGAAGGTCATTCGGTTCACTCGGTTCGCCTGCCTCCACCTCGTTCACTGTCGCAGCATTTTCTGCCAGCAATTGTCGAGCTGCATCGGCTAACTGTTCCAGCGTCATGGGCTGCGTGATGAGAGCAACTCTGAGCTGATCCCGGACTGTTGATGGCATTCCGTTCAAGAACTGTTCGGTCATCAGGCGTTGTTCTGAATCCTGGTCGAAATGTGGTAGGGCTCTTGACAGCGCTGCCCGCAGAGACATGGCATAGACCAGAGCGTCGTCTCCCGGTCCAAGCCGGGCGCCCTTGAACCGCCTCATTGCCTCCTGGCAGTCGGCAGGGCTGTCGAACCCTGTGATCAGCGCCTCCCTCGCGGTGGCCCATTCCAGTTTCGCAGGGCCCCTTCGCGCCGCATTCAACACCGCCTTCGCCCTGCCCTTGAGCAGCATCCGCAGTGCCGCCAGCTTCGCCCGGTCCGCCTTCGCTCCGACCGCATCCACCGCGTCCTCGAATTCCTCCAGGAAACTCCGAACATCCCCATCCTCAAAGGGCTGCGGCCACCGGATCTTCATCCTCGTATCGTCACGGCACCAATTGTTGTGAACAGAGAAGGCGGATGGCACAGAGGTTGTTTACTTGGGAAAACCAATACACGAGTTATGCGTCTCAACCTGAATACAAAAAACACTCATTTGCACACAACACTGATTTGAGGATGTTCCGGTCGCTTTGGACACCAAGTCTTAGTTCCCTCATGTAGCAAAAGCCAATGATCCTTCCTGCATCTCTCCCGCATTTGTCCCGCGGCCATTTCGATCCACGTTGTCGCCTCGCTACTGAACAGTGGTGGTGTAAATAGTGTAGTGTGACCGTCTGTCCTCAATACAATGGGAATTATAGTTAAAAGTATGGAATGCTTAGAGGGATACTGACCGATCAGGACGCCTTTTTCGAAAGTGATATGCTCCGAAACTATTTGGTACGCTCGGGAATCAACAAAGTTTCACACAGCGCCATACCACTCCCCACAATCAGACGGTTTGACGAAAAGAAACATTCGCACACTCAAACAGTGGTTGGTAATGAAAGGAGAGGGTTGGGAACAGATGCCATCATGGATCCTTCTGGCCCACCGTTCTTCGTCGCAAGGAACGACGGGAGAATTGTCGCTTAAGCTAATTTGAGGGTGGATGATACACCTGTCAACTCCTTAGGAGGTCATCTTAGAAGAAAAACAACGAATAAATTCGCGTCAACTAGCAGGAGTGCTGAAGGCCGGCCAAACATAAAGTGATAAGCGCTCAGGAGGGGCAGTCAGCTGTAAAGGTATCTGGTCGATGTACTGCATTCACATCTGGTTCGAAGGCTAATTGCAGGGACTGAGAAAGCCCGGGTGAAACAGAACCCGGATCTAGATATTCTTTGTCAAAGCGAAGGGGACCGTATTCGGTAGTGGATTCTCGGAATGAGAATGAAAAACATCGCTAATGAGCTCACGGAAGCTATTCATTGGAATAGTATAGCATCCCGATCAGAAGAGAATACGCATCAGGTGTGCCAACATCACCAAGGCTGGTGAGCAACTCAATGAGTGAACGAAGAGTGCAGAGGGAATTTCGCTACACCTGGAGTAATGTTTGCGAGAAGATGGGTGGAGTGCGGATGAACGACCACACTATACTAATCGTGATTGATCAAACGGAGGTACGTATTTCGAAATAACATGGTGGGAAATAGGAAGACGACTAATGGCAAGAAGTGGTGTTTCCCACACATGAACTGGGCATTGGAAACCAACGGGTCCCGAGCCTATTTCCATGTGCTGTTTGAGCGTAATACAGCGTGACATAGCGCAATAACACGCCCGGTCTTGCATGCCTACAGATCTGCACCTAAGCTGACTAATCCAGCCCAGTCAGCGGAAACACTTTGATGCTGTATTATGATGCATAGCAGGAGTATCGGGTCTCAAAAAACACAACAGAGACAATTATAACGAAAATGCGCTCATCTTTCGCCACATTCAGCATTCCAGAATCTAACTGTACAGAAAATTACTCACCAACTATCCGTGTGCCCGTCGAACGATTCACAACCAGTGACGGAATACATCATTCCAGGTAGGTCTCGTATCATCCGGCTTCAAACGGTCTGGCTGAACATGCAGGGCAGACTGGTAGAACGGGACTACCCAAATAATATACAGGTATCATATAAATGAGGGTGGATCGAGTCTTCTCCGGTTAACGCCTGACACCCACTGAAAGCACTAATCAACCCGTAACAGATAGCTCAGAACCGATCAAGTTTGTGTGTCCCCACTCCGCTGGTTCAAGTGGAAGCACGACAGTGAAGAACTGTGTTGTCAGATCAGATCATTTGAAGAGGTCGGGAGAAATTTCCTAAAATGGTCCGGTACACACTCTCCTGTCTGATGGAGCGAACTGACGACCTGCAACAATCATCAATTCAACGGAAACCACCACGATTTATAGGTGGCTGGTGGTCGTGCCGCACATCAGTGCCCAGGTCGCGTTCGTCCGTAATTTATGGACATATCCGATAACACAGTGAAGGAGGAATCATCGAACATGAGCCAAGAATCGAGGCAGCCTACGGATCGGTTGGTGCCACGAAGCCCAAACCGCATTCCGAAAACGATCGACCTATTTCTGGCAGGATTGTAACATGTGTTGGGGTGTTATCGGATGTCAGGTGTTACCAATTGTTTAGTCTACTAATCTAGCTGTGAACTGACTGGACACTGACTGTTTGTGATCGACAAACGTGGACACCTACCTTCACTACGTAACGTTTATTCCGTGGGGGAATTTGTACGTATCTGAAGTGAAGTAAACGCGACATTGTTCGCGCATATTTTTCCTACGATTGTGCTTATGGGCTCGACTACGCTCACACTGTTCATACGAATACGTACAATTGAGTAGCGGTAGACTAGGGGTGAAATATCAGTTGTACTCGATTGGCCATGTAGATCACAAAGACGCTGTTGGACACGATTTTGCCTGTTCACACGCTGCAACCCATCACTGTATGTGGATATAAAGAACAGATCTCGGCTATCATATCATTGTTTAATTGTTTCACGTAAGTTTTCGAATTTCACCTGGCAATACTCACATCCAGCTGTGACTCAGTCTATCACAACAGTGTCTGCTCTGCCACACAAGAAAACACTGACCCCCTCTCGACCCGATACAGATAATTTACAGTCCTCAGT
Source organism: Paragonimus westermani (assembly GCA_008508345.1). Classification (NCBI taxonomy): domain Eukaryota; kingdom Metazoa; phylum Platyhelminthes; class Trematoda; order Plagiorchiida; family Troglotrematidae; genus Paragonimus; species Paragonimus westermani. Next base: position 20,224 of record QNGE01006312.1, read on the forward strand.
AGGTTCAGATGTAACTTCGTACCAGAGTTAGATGAGGACATCAGTCGGATTAGAGAGCTAACGTCTTGTATGCGTATCTCTGAGACGCAATATTATATATATCCATGGGGTGGTGTAGCCCGCCATCATGTAGGTATGTGCGTTCTATGTGCAATGTGCAGCGCTATTCTAGAGGCTCTATGAGATTCAAAATGAGAAATGGTGGTTTAGACTGTTCGCAAAAGTGATTGTGTTACCACCAACAGATGTCATGTTTTGGTTTGATCCGGGGAGTCGTAACAAACATAAGCAGTCATACTAGCATTCCTCGCAGCATTTGTGACATCGTCTACACTACCAATGGCATCCATGAGAATACCCGAGAGGGAGCACACTATGCTCTGTAATCAGATACATTTGATGATCCACAAGTGATCACACAATGAACGCGAACCCGACCAAATTGCTTGATTGATTGTGCTTACTTGCGAAAATATCATCGTCTGACTAGTGCTCTTACCAATTTGGTGACATTAGCTTAAAGTATATTTATTTCGGCAAATGAATGTCTCTCGACGATCAGCATCATTTTGTCTGAAGTTCGAGAAGAATGGCCTTCGAATTCCAGATAGATTGTTTGAGAAACAGCACAATGACAGCTACTCTACAGCATCCGACAACACTCGAAGCATATTTTGCCCTAGTGATTTGGCACTCGACCATATGTTTGCACTCATTCTTTACTTCGGTCGTAGCTGATTGAATCCACGAAGTACACGAATCTGCCTATCACCGTTAGAGTGTACCGTTTGCTCACAGGTCGTCATTATCGTCACGCAGAGAGAGGGAGAAAGCATTGTGCTCATAGAACTGGTGGCCGAGCGATAAGAACGTTGACTCTTAACGCGAAGGGTGGCCTGTTCGATCCCCCTCTCAGACTACCCCTACCCGAAAGGTCTGTTAGGTAATGGGGATATGGGCTATAGATAAATAACCACGGTCTGACGCTAACTACTTATAACAAAAGAAGATGGACAATTAAGGATTGGTGTATATTGTAGGAATAGACAATCGTGGAGTTGACTAGCAATTGAAAACATGGGGGATTCACGTACAATAATAAATGATGTCCGGGTTGAATAGAAGTGTGATTAGTAATATGCAGATGTATACGGTGTGTCAGTGGTGTTGAAGGGACAGGATCATGTGGATGCGAGATGGAGGCTTGGGAGTTGGGTGTGACTGACGTCCTCGTTTCCTCTGGCTTGGCACGTTGGTTCAGCGTCCTCCGTCCGAGACGCGGCGTTGGAAGCTGTGTCTTATGCATCTGCGAACTTGGTCGTTTCATATGTAAGCATCACATGCGTGTCGGTTCACGTACCGATTACCCCGGAACTCCGTCCCGGCGCCAAAATCCGGAGTCGAGAGCAAAGTGCTTACCGAACTGCCACGTCCTCTAGCCAAGTGGGGTGAGTGGACGGGCACAACAGAGGGCTGAAACCACAGCCAGATTAGCTAGATATGAGACGTGATATGAGAGGTTTCAGTGACCGCGCATTTGTGTGTGTGTGCGTGCGGTATTCAATGGTGGGTTGATGTTGAACCTGACGGCCTGGAGGAATGCAGTCCAGACGGGCGTCCGAGCGTTCAACGAACAATTGTTGCGCGGCCGCGGGCGGAAGCGTGCGGTATGCAAGGGAACCATCGGTGCCATAGGTCACGTTGACGTGAGTATATGGCGTTGCGATGTGTTCGGCTGCGAATGCGCTGGACGTTTGGAGTTAGTAAGTCACCAACGTACTCATAGTGTAGTGAGGATAGACGGTCGCACCGTACTACTCACACCACTATTCAGCAGCCGAATGGATCGAAATTATCGCGGGATCAATACGGGAGAGATATGGGAAGGATCGTTGGGAGGCAGAATGACATTTAGTGCTGTCGCTACATAACGAAACTGAGACATGGTGTCCAAAGCGACTGGAGCGTCCTCAGAAGAGTGCCATGTGCAAATGAGTGTTATTGTTTCTAGTCCCGTTGAGAGGCTTAAGTAGTGTCTTGGTTTCCCCAGTAAAACAACCTTTGTGTCGTCCGCCCTCTGGATTCACAACAAGAGTTGGCGAAGAGGCGACGAGTACGTTAGGCTCAGGTCTGGTAGGTCATATCAGTGTATTCATTATACTTCTGTTAATGACTGCGTTGGCCAACGTCCTGGCCGTCAACACTTAGTCCGCTCTTCTTTTCAGAAACTTGAGTGTCTGTGGTCTTCTACCCATTCTTTTCTTCGGTTTTGTTGGTGTATTGTATGATGAATGGTCTATCTGGTTTTTCATAGTTCAATGAAAATTTTGCTTTTCATCCTTGTCTTCTCTGGGATGCACTAACCTGCACTCCTATACTGCAGCGCTTCTTGTATTACACTTCAGAAATCTTTCATCCTAGTTTAGATCTCGTCATTGCAGCCTCTCTCTCTGTTTATTTTTCGAGAGATAAGAGTTTCCTTTCCTTATTAGTCAATCAACTGGCTAACCAGTATTGGCCGGCTGAACAGAAGGGCCCCATTGGCACACCTCTCGGTCTTATTCCTTCGGGTTTACAGTGGATATGTGGTGCGTTGGTGGAACTGCAATTGGTGCGGCGCAAGCCAATTGCAGTGATGGATATGTGCCGACGTTCTTTGGTTTCGGTCACTGTGACAGGCTAATCCGAATCGGATGCGGCCAACCATTATTGGTATTCGCAGTGTTGACGCAAAAGAGCTCGCTGTCCATCGGCAAATGAAAGTGGGACCCATTAGCGCAGCATGCACACACACTGACTGGACCGGGACTATCGGATCACGCGTTAGCCTGTGAAGTGCATGATGTAAGTCTGCCAGCCGGAGAGTTGACAGACGGGTGTGTGCATGGGTCTACTGAGCAAATGAGGGGCGGATGGATGGTTGGGATTGAGGTATGCGGTTTGGTACGCGCCACCGAGCCGTTACAGGTCCAAACGATGACGAAATCGGTCATGGAGTGTCGGCATCAGGAAGGGCATCAAGTAACATTATGGATTCCACTTTGAGACCTTGCGATCGTAGCTATCGTGACCCAGCAGTCCGAAGTGGGCTGTCTCCGTCCACATTAACGGTGTGAAAACAAGTCATAACCCGTATATTCACAACAGATGCTCGAACTGTTGTCTGTGAGTTGGATCATACAAAAGTCTTCATCTAAGGCATGATGACGACACGGTTTGCATTACTGATGAAACAATATTCTGTTTGAAAGTGTTCGTGTGCAGACTACATTTTGGCACTCCGATAACCCCAACCGGTTTCATCCCGTCCGTCGTCAACATGATCTAAAGCTTTCGGTTTGGGCGCCAATCGTTCCATCACGGACTATCAGACACTTCATTTTGGTAAGAACGATACAGGTAACACCTTACTACTCACAACCATTCACAAACTAGTACATTCTTATCTCCAAATGCTTCATCAAGAGGTCGTACTAGTACTGGCATAGAAGACAGTACCTAATTACGTTTGATTTCAGCAGGATAGTGTAGTGCTAGACTGTGTTCCAGGTGTACGAGAATATTTGGAAGAAGTGCTTGGGTAGAAATGGATCGGTCACGGTGGACGGAAGGAATGGTCTTCACAGACACTACATAGTACTCCACTCGATTTCTTCCGTTGGGTTTATCCCCAGATACAGGATCTACGGGAAACGTCCAAAAACGCTGGAAGAAATTCAATGATCATGATTATAGAATGCACTACACTTGTTGTCATTATGCCAAAGGGGAATGCTACTGTGTATGCAAAATCACGAATAACCGTTTCAATATCTCCCGTGAATATATATTGTTTAGATTGGAATACACAGTTTTCTATTTCTTCGCAATAATATCGACCAGTCGATAGAGCAGCATACCTCTGGCGTTAATTGTCAGTTTCGTATACAGTGTACATTCAGTCGGCTCTGTGTGAAGTAACTAATGTGAACCAACATACCATTGAGTGCTACCTCACTGAGGTAAGACATTGTTTCGAGTGTTGTGGAACGTTACAGATCAGGTACAGTGGCGCTAATTTATTAAATTCGATGGGGCAGTGAGAAGACGCAAGTCATGTGGTGTTCTCCAGAGTGATTTTTCGAAGCCAGCGGGAATGCATCCTCCAGTCTGCTGAGACTATGACTTTCGGACGTCAAAATCATCCTCTTTGTGTTCAGGTGCAATTTATGCTGAAGTTGCGGCTGCATTGGTAATTTTCAGTTCTATATCTCTTCGTGTAATCTCCTAAGCTATGACTTACGCCTGATGGAACTTTATTCTAATGTTTAAAATTAGTTACATGTTCATTTGTGATCAGAATGTACGAAACGTTGGTCCGGAGAACATCACATGATTTGCGTCTTCTAATTGCCTCATTCAAGTTCATCAGGAGAAAGAAATTGCTTGGAATTGTTTAACCTGATTCATTCTGGACACGTTGGTAATAACCTCGCGTGACACGGCAAGTAAGCATACGTCAACTTGATGGTATCCACTAGTGAGTGTCCTCTCAGCATGAGTAGTTATTTCTCTTGAAAAGACACATTGTTCTGTTAACCACGGTTCGCCTGTGCGATTTGATTCGAACATGATATTTTGGGCAGTCCAATTTGTGGATGGGATTTTTCTAAACAACGCAGGTTTCTAGAGGACAGAGTAGTTCAATCTAGACAACATTTTTAAACGAGGTGTTCGTGTCAAGCTCGATAACGCAGCAAGCTGCGTTCACCATGACTCCAGTGTTTTGCGTGAAGAACGCGGATAGCACAAGGGTTGTTTATTCGGATAACCAATACATGGGTTGTGCTCTTCTGCATAACTACAAACACAAAGACTCATCTGCGCACGACACTGGTCTCGGAATGTCACGGTTCCCACAGACGCCAAGACTCAGTTCCTTTATGTAGCAAGAACCATTTCATGCAATGTTGCACTGCAATGCTTCTTCTTGTAGTTTTCCCTCGGCCGTTTCGATATCAAAATCCATGCTGCTGCCTCACTAGTGAATAGTAGTGGTTTGAGTAGTACACAGCGGTTGCTCACCCTCACTGTACCAGTTTATGGTTCAAATGGGAGAAAAAGATATGCTGACGAGATGTGGATTCGGGTCACTAACAGGATCACAGAACTGAGAAATACCACACGACGCTTATTGTTTTAGCATCGTGGCTACGAAACGTTGCGTCAGAGTCTACAAATGGTACTGTACATCCAAAACACGTCACGACCTGCCTCAGTTAACAAGGGGAACTGTTGGGTTTCAGTCAGTCTTCTACCAATCTATAAATCTGTTTCGTTCATGAATGCAGAATTTATTCATCCATCATTTGGGAGAAGAAATTAACGTGATGTCACGCTCTGTTGGTGATAACGTATGTTTACTTTGTCCATTTGCGATCACCGATGCATGCATGCACGGAGCTCTGCGTGACTGTTCAAACGGTGAGACGGCTGTCTACTGCCCGGTGTTATCCATCGTGTACCGCGCTGACTACAGAACTGGGACGATATGACCAAGTCATTTGACCTAACATACGCCTACACTCCCACAAATGCTAGTGTGGCTCTGGGTACAGCAATCTGTTGTGGTCGTTCGTTAATCCGACTCAGTTAGGCGTTCTGTTTTTAAGTGTGCCCTTTCAGCATGTCTTACAATTGGAATTGCCTTGAGATAGTTTCAAAGTCGCAACATTTTTGGGACAGCCGGTACTTATTAACCAAAATGTAGTCAGCATACGCCAGTAGACTTATTTGCGCTGCATGCGCGCAGTCCTACAGCACAAACGAAAGTACACACATTTAACCAAAATTATCAGTCATTGCCAGTCGACGTGAGTGCAACACATTAAGGTCAGCACACTCTTATTTCATAGACCAACCAGGAAATACGCGTTAAGAATGTAGCTGATCGATCGTGGTGATTACTCACAAAGTTTGGTCGGACAGCCAATTGAGTGCACACAGAATGACTCACTCTACTCCCGAGAACAGCGTGCAACACCTCCGCAAACCCCATCCAACAGAACCGCGGCATACCTGCTTCTCGTCACTGTTCTGAAGTGGTCCAGTGACGAAAACGTACAAACCGTCGGTTGGTGGTGTGCAAGTAGTAGTCAGCGGTGGGTAGACCAGATTCCGTAAGAAAATTGTAGAATCAGCACACCTATTATCGGTAAATTGCTCCCTATTCAGTCAACCATGATCGTTGTTTGTAATAGCCGAACAAATACTATTGGAACGGAGCATTCCGCGTTTTGTGTGATATATATATATATCTACATGAAGTGTAGTGAGAGCAGAAATGCGAAACATATCCATCACAAAATTATACGTTCACCTTGAGCTTCGTCATTCCGTAATGAATCAGTAGGATTTGCTATAATCACTTAAGGTGCATACTTCGATACATCGATTGAGTGTACTTCCGACAAATGAAGATAGTGACATGGTGCTTGTCAAGCGCCAAGCTCGTTTCACAACGTTTGGGCCATCGTACAACACAAGGTGATATCAATTTAATTTCTGTATGATTTACCATCCGGTAACCTGTAGAAGTAGCACTGAACTTTCATATCCACCTCTCCAGCGGTTCGAGCTACGAAAACTTAATGAACAGAACGTTTACTTCTTAGCTCAGCTGGAAGAGCGCTTGCCATGTTGAGGCATGCTTTTTCTATCGCTAGTTCCAATCCAGCCGAAGCCCTGACTTTTCGCAGTTGAGTGTCCTCTAAAAATCATAAATCTACCAAACTACTCATTAGTAACACTTGCAACATAGCCTTGTTAGAACTACGGGAACATCTAGAGTGATAATGCCGTCTTCTAAGTGACCCAGCTTTACACGGCAGACTGTCTGACGAAGTTGACTGCTTTTTTTACCTGTTAGATTGCATGACCTCAATCCCACAGAGCATCTCTGAAATCAGACTGATCGTTGGAAATTCGCTACTTTCCAAAGTGAAAACAGAACTCGCAACACTAAGCCATCCCAGGTTTATTGAGTCTTCAGGGGCTGTTTTGTAGTAAAATGAAAAAAGGTCGGTTGTTTACGGAGCCTCAGCGTTTTACTGGTTGGCTCGGCTGCGCCTGTAGCTTGTTTGTTTTAACGTGACTCAGGTGCTCATTGTAGCAGAAGTTGATAATACGTAAGACTGTGATCCGGTTTGGTCACTGCATTAACATGCCAGTTTACTCAAACTGATGACTGACTGACGATAGCCTTCAGCGAATCATCTGCTGAACTCACATGGAATCACGGAACGTCACGTGATTGAATTATGAGTGAGGATCGTGCACGCTTGCTAGCCACTGTAAAATGAATGAACTATAGGCAGTGTACTTCGTACGAAGGGTCGGGCCACTCGGTTTTGTAGCAACCGTGAACATGAGGTAATCAGGGATATGCGACACTGCGATCGGATGGAAGTAGTTTTGAGGCGGACACGCGCGTAGACCCAATCAGATGAGCAAACACAGTAATACCAACCACAATTTCAACCGTTCTCTAACTGGATGCTGTCAGTCGCCGTTTGCGAATAGACTCTGACCTAGAGGCTCGTTTACCCAAATGTTCGCATACAGATTTTCTGCCAGGTTGTGATGTTTGGAGAGCATCAAACGTGTCACGTAGCTGTCCAGTTAGTTCCCCCTCCTTTCCGACTCTCTTGGTTATTGATTTTGATTGTAGCAGAAAAATGATCAATAAAGAAATACCTTTATTGCCCAACTCCACCGTCATCACAACACGTGAACGCTCACGCTCAAAAACCAAAATTACAGTACACAACGCAACGGCCGTTTTCACTCACACGTCGTGTGCGCCAGCTTTTGCGCGTTTCGACTAACGCTTTCTGTCGGGATTTTTTCATTTCTCTATCTCGCCCATTCGTCCGATTTCGTTGAGTGATTGCTCGTCCGCTCGACGTGTCTTCCGCAATCCGCCTGCTGTAATTTCTGACCATATCTCTACACTGCGCTGCGATATTCAACTAAAACTTGAAATCATCGCTCGCCTCTGGTACGCCACTACTACTGGAATTGACAAACTAGGTTCAACAAGCACTTTCTGAGATGTTCGAACTTCGATATTCCAGAACTTGTCAAAATGCCGAATTTTGTTGAACAGTCGGGGGTTCGAGGCCTGCCCGAAATAGATCAAAACGGATGCGGATAATCCTTCCCATCAGTAGCTCACTGAGAAATCGCTCCGTCATACTGTGAAAGGTCACTCTATGTGACGCTACCCATCTATCCGAACTTTCCATTAATTATCTCAGATTTTACTTTGCCAACCGCTGTTTTATGGTCTTCAACACTCCCCTTGCCGATACATCAGAATGTATATCAACGGCCAATTCGACAGCACTGCTTCAATGACCTACCTCAGTAGGTAAGGCAGAAGCCTCCTACCTGGGCATATGACCACAAACACCGAGAAGTTGTGTGCTAAGGTTGTCTGGTCATTTTAAGAAGCACATTAAATAGATAACTTCATAGTCAGGTTAGAGCCCTTGGCTTACTTGACTCACGTGCTAAGAAGCCCCCTCTTTATTGACCAGTAGATTGAGGTTTGAATTGTTACAATCGCTTTGGTCGTAATACAGTCGCTACCGGTAATGTAAATATGCGCTAACGCCGAGTTCTAGCAAAGGTGAAACTTGATTCAACAGACTTCTCGTTATGATTTACCTTCTTCTGATCATATTTTGGTTTTTAACCAGCAGTTTGGCTATCTGTAATCAGATTAAGCATCATGCATAACGATTGCTGACTAATAAACGTGGGTTCATCTTCCGATCCGATGCTACTAATGTGAGATGGTCGGGGAAGTCGCCAGTTCCCCAAAAAATCGTCTTATTTGCCTTGCAAAAGGCCTGAAACAACAATATTATTTTGAGTAACCTTTAAATTTGACACGGACGTGTGGTTTTCCGCCCTTCACGAGCGTTCTCGACATTTAATCACCATTTTTAGTATCCCGCCTACACAGTGATCTTCTGATTGGGGTCACGCTGTAATGTCCGGTCCATTTTTGACCTTTATTTCTTATTGGTCACAAACCCCATAATTATTGTTGTGAACCGAGAAAGCGGATGGCATAGAAGTTGTTTATTTGGAGAAACCAATACACGGGTTATGCGTCTCAACCTAACTACGAACAAAACACTCATTTGCACACAACATTGATCTGAGTATGTTTCGGTCGCTTTGGACACCAAGTCTCAGTTTCATCATGTGGCAAAAGTTATTCTATGTGATGCTGCGCTCCAATGATCTTTTTCGTATCCCTCCCATATTTGTCCCGCGGCCATTTCAATCCACGCTGTAGCCTCGCTACTATATAGTGGTGGTGCAAGTAGTATGGTGCGACCGTCCGTCCTCACTACACTATGAACGAGTTTGTGATCATGTTGTCTTCAGAGTGAGCGAAATAAAAAGGCTATGTTTGAAAGCCAGTATTCTTCCTGTCTCCACGACAGAAAGCGACTAACCAGAACCCAGGCTAGTAGGTCAAATCACTCTCCCATATAGGAGCAGGCATCGATCAATCTTCACATTCAAAATATACGCTGAAACACTTACGCACTGATGATGTCACCTCGCCTGGTGATGAAACGTTTGCAACCTAAATGCCAAGCTCGGCCAACATATCAATACCAAAATGGTTGGTTTAGCTTGGAAGTTCTGAGTTAATCGCGTATACTCCGTCGCCCGTTGTTCATTCTCGTTACCCATTGTTCTCTTTTTGCCTTATCATTAACCATTGTTCTATTATCTGTCATATTCAACTTCCGCGCTCATTGACCGTAGATCTAGTTACAACCAAACAATCGCAGCAGACTAAGTTATGAAGATAAATCTGAGCTGCACCCATTTTAAGTCCACTAGAGGGAAGATCTACTGAACAAAAAAGACGAATTCAGCCTGTAGTTAATACAGTCTTGATTGACCTAATCCTTTGAAATCTGAAATCTGGCGTCAGACCACTCCTAGTTTATCGTGCAAATACTGGCTTGGTGCACAGAATTGCAACTGCTGAGCTCCCCGGGTGTTAACACACAAGTCGCGTGGTTGCTTTGTTGACAGTGTGAGACATACCTCAGTGGCCTGGTCTAGTGAAGAGGACATGTTTCGTGTGCAAGTTGCGTTGCTGGTGCGTCTTTCATAGACACATATGACTGAGCACTTCACACTTGTCAGTTTTACGGCACTTAGTGATTACTCCACTTAAACGGATTCGATCACTTATTTCGCTGCAGACGTTATGTGTTAGTTATCACAATACATAGGCGTAGGTTTACATAGATCTGTACTGCATTGTGGTTGTGGAGTAGCACATAACTGCGAGCTGCCCACATTCAAGTACTAGTGCTCTGTCTGAGATTTGACAATGAAAAATCAAACAATTAGACACACAGGAAAGGAAAGAGGAGACCATATTAGTTAGAAGTAGTGTTGTGACCGTGAAAGACGCTTGGCTCGCGACGTTGTTTATTACAAGAATTTCCGTACGTCAAGACACAATAAGGGATGCGTGCACTTATTTGCATGGCCGACGTTTATCCACGCTTACTGGGCAACAACAGCACATCGTCACTCGCCTTGGTGACACGTACTAGCCAGTGTGTACACACTGTTCCAATACTCGCTTCTGGTCTCTACCCTTCCTGGTGATTAGACGTGCTTTTTAGAACCCGGAGTTGCTTGTTATAAAACAGTAGCAGTTATTATTTCCCATCATGAAATCGAATTAAAGTGTACGTGTAAAAAATTATTCCAAACTATTCAGATAGACTTTCCAGCCAGCCTCTTTCGCTCTCATTAGAGCTCATCAGTAGTGCATATCCTCGCCACGGCCGGGATTTGAACTCCGAGCATTCCAATCATGAGGCAACTGTGTTAACCTTTGCGCCATTCACCTCACATTAGGCACGACCGAATTATCAAATCTGGACGCTCAACCACTCTCGCTTGTGAGCAATGATCAGGTTGCCCGATCGTCTCGAGAGGAGACACATTAACTGTCCTGTTAACTCCAATCGATAATCCTGGGATTAGGGCTTCCGAGACAGATCGAAATCTCCGATCGCAGTAAACCTGTTAGGCGATATTTTAGATTACTGATGAGTAGTCGGGGATTTGGTTTGTTTTCAAGTTGACCATCACTCACAGTTGATCGGTCCATTTTTGACCTGTATTTCTTATTGGTCACGAACCCCATAATTATTGTTGTGAACCGAGAAAGCGGATGGCATAGAAGTTGTTTATTTGGAGAAACCAATACACGGGTTATGCGTCTCAACCTAACTACGAACAAAACACTCATTTGCACACAACATTGATCTGAGTATGTTTCGGTCGCTTTGGACACCAAGTCTCAGTTTCATCATGTGGCAAAAGTTATTCTATGTGATGCTGCGCTCCAATAATCCTTTTCGTTTCTCTCCCGTATTTTGCCTGCGATTATTTCGATCCATGCTGCTGCTGAATATTGTTGTAGGTAGTATGGTGCGACAGTCTCCCCTTATTACAGAACGGTGAGTGGAGAAGAAGAGAACTAGGTTGATTGATGCGTTGAACCCCGTCAAACCACATGCTTAGTTTCCTAACGATCCAAAACGGTACGTTTACAAGTATCCGTCTGTCCGAAATCCCAATGTAACCGACCAGACTCTGAAGGTGAGTTTGAAAACCTGCACCAACAATTGGGTGAACTCGTTCCATATTCGGGATTTAACACGGGACATTACGAATCTACTGTCGTGAATACATGCTATAAATACGTGAATAGCAAGTTATCGAATTGCAGTCTATTAAAATGGGAATATTTAGACGCCGTAAAAGAGTTACGAACCAATACGAATGCACTACTAACGAGATCAGATAAAGGATCCGGCACTGTTATGTTGGAAAAAACTGATTACATTGAAAAAAATCTCATCCATATTGTCCGACAGATCAAAGTTTACTAAGACGAAAAGTGATAATGATAGAACAACAGCCATTGAGATGAAACTATCCAACTTACTCCGTGATATGACACAATCAAGTTTGATTAACGCACGCACCTGTGAGCGCATCAGACCAACAGGGACGGTCATTCCACGCCTCTGTGGTCTCCCTAAAGTTCACAAAGATGGAGTGCCTTTAAGACTGATTCTCGACAAGTACAGTTCTCCGTATCATGCTTCATCTCAATGGCTGGTGGAGGTACTGGAACCAGTCATATCATAATTGACCCCATTCAGTTTAAAGAATGCTTTTGACTTCGTCATCGCGGTTAATTCATTGAATATCAAGAAGCAAAAAGTGGTTTCCTTAGACGTAAACTCGTTATTCACAAACGTACTGTTGACTATCTGAACGCTTACATTGAGAACAGACAACTCAACATCGGCAGTCACACCGTAAAGTGAGAAGAGCTACTATTATTCTGCACTTCAAACGTTCAGTTTCAATTCAATGAAAGCCTCCATAGGCAATGCGATGGCGTAGCAATGGGTTCCCCGTTAGGTCCGTTACTCGCAGATATATTCACGGCCAAACTAGAGACCAATAAACTACGTCACATCGTCGATAATTGCTGTTTCCATAAGTGCTACGTAGACGATATAGTTTGCCTAATAAAGGTTAAAGACGAAACACGGTTCTCTACCGGCTGATTTCAAACGTGCGCACCGCAACGTCGCCTTCACTACTAAATTAGAGATGAACAACCAAATATCGCTTCTAGATCTCACTATGCTTCGTAGAACTGACGGGTCAATTCAAAGGTCAA
>QNGE01006313.1:0-33009 GCA_008508345.1 Paragonimus westermani
CCGCAAAAAATTACCGCAGAACAGCGTAACATGTTGGTAAACTCATGTACGTTTAATGGGAAATAGGTAGGATTGTACTGATTTAAAAATGATTTTGGACGCAAAATAAACAAGTTCTTACAAGTCAGCAAGCTCGTGGTTTTTCCGAGGGACCACTTCAAATTGTGGTTCAATGCACTGCAAATTGAGATCCACAGGTGTCTTTGCTGTCAATCAATAGTTAAGATGAAAACCAGGCAGCTGTTGGCTATAAGTGTCAAGTGCCATTTCTGACAAGCCCTGGCTGTAATTGGCGCTTTATTGAAAAGCATTGGTTGACTTCTGATTGATATGAATTGCTTGTCATTCATGAGTGACTGCAGCTTTCGTAGTGAAATTAGCTTTTCTGTCGAACTTTCACAAAAGTATCCCCAGACCCAAAGTTTTATCAGAGCTGATCGGCAATGCATGTCCTCACCATGGTCAGGATTAGGACTGCGACCTAACTTTCATGATACAGTCTTGTAGACCGATAATCCACTGTTCTCACAGTGGGCATGACTAACTTATCATATCCATGCGCTTAGCCACACTTGCCTTTGAGTACTACTATGTTTCTTTCGAAAAGGAGCTTAAAGGGATGTCTACGAAAAGTTGAAGGCAACTCCTGACTGTGAGTGGTTTCCATTTCACACTTAGTCACCTCAGGAGATAAGTAAAATGTATGAGACCAACTCACCAGTTGGGAAGAGCGCAAACATGTGTCAGCAAATTTTTCATCGTCAATGATATGGGGGCAATCCATCAAACAGTGAAAATGTCCTTCTTCGGAATCGGTGTAATGTTAACAATTCCTCAACACTCAGCAATTCTGTGCTGTTAGATGGGTTATGTCAGAGAAGGGCTCAGCTGAAACACTTGAGAATAGTTGAATACGGTCCATCTGTCATTTGTCTTTTGCAGACGTTTAGCTGCGTCAGCTTTTGTACGCGGCTTAATAAGCGAAGATAAAAACTCTTCTGTAAAGCGAAGAACGTTTAACTAATCGTCAAGATTGCGACTCAGCTTTTCAAAATCTTGACAAAAATCCTGCACAGGACAGCTAGCACAGCTCAACCCGCTTGCTGTTATCTAGGAATAGCGACAGCTATTTTATCGAGCAACATTTGAAATAGTTCGATGTGAATCTCTGTTGATTATTGGTAAAAGCGGTTTCATTGTCACAGTTCTTAACTGCGTGTATTTTCTTACTTTGAATCAGTTTTGAAAGGCGGAGAAAACAAGAATTTCTCAACGTCTATAGTGTTGTCAAGGTTTAAATGTCTAATCAAATGTATATACTGTCAGGATTAGCAAACAGACTAAGCTGCATTAAAACTGGTATTTCTAGTCTATCAAGGAATTCCGAAAGGAACTTATGTTAGTTCGAGTTACGCAGCAGTTACATTAAAATACCATGTCAGAAGACGGATATCAGTATGACGAACTATTAAGAATACGTGTTTAAAAAATGCAAACACTTAAGTGAAATAACCTCAACATTTGTCAAGTGATTTTGGTGGCAATTTCTTATTTGTTGCTAAAAAGAATTAAAGTTTGAACGCTGTCCAATTGCATACTACCACACTTAAATTGAGCTTGGTGAATCTCGAGTTTACATTAAAAATGCCGACCAATTAGATTCAGCCATTTGAATGTGCACTTCGGGAGTACGAATTCTACGGGTTTGGATCAAACTGCAACTCAGGCATTCATAAAAACTGATGCCAGAGCAAGACCAAGAAGCTTGAGACCCGAAGAGGTTTTCATGGGTCCTACAATTGAAATTTAGACGCTTTGTGCCCACCAAATTATCCATTTTTCATGCTTGAGTGAAAACTAAGGATTGTTATTTGTGCACTGATTTCCCACAGGAAACTGTGTTTGCAGGAATAACCCAAGAATGCAAACCAAACTTTCTCCTAGCTCGCAAAGTAAAGCCTAGAACGGACACCAGAAACACTACTGAGTTAACCACGAATGACTACTTAAAGATTGTATGCCATGGAAACGTTTCATAGGTGAACATTGTATAAAACAAGGTATGTCAAAAGAGTTTAAACTTGACTCATTCCAGCCTTCGAAACATTTGCCCGTTTCGGAATCCACTCGTGCATATAATAAACACGCCCATGTTCAGCCACAAAATTTTACGACCAAACTTCGCACGACTTCCTGTTCCAACCGCACTTTGGCTCTTTTAAAGCAACTTGTTTTTCAACGAATTAGTCAGCGTGTACAAGACATCTCTCTCGGCACATTGAAATTCTTTACAATGTGTGCACGCACTTTCAAACGCGAAGTTTCTTAGAGGTAACCGGGTAAAAACTGTAAGTCAACCACAGATCCCTACAAAGTCGAGTTCTTTTACATGCATGTTTGAAAATAGCACTTGAACTTAACATGAAATGTGAACTACTTTATTTTAAAGGCACTCAAGTTCAACCTTGTGAATTCGGCGGCTGTTAAGTCCAACCTTGTTAGATTTGTTCGTCTTGAAGATGAAAAACTCTTGGGAGCTATCCACCGAAGGCTGGACGAAACAAGACATACCTGACTGGTGTGTGTTCACGACGAAATTCTGGTTACCCTACCCTAGTCAGCGGTGCGGATCTGACATAATTTACCCTAAGCTTAGGACTGAAAATATGGCAGTATATTTTCCTAATGAAGGAAATACCGGAAAAGAAACTGTTTTGCGAGATGAGATTTTTTTAAGAAATAAACCGCCCGGAATCGTATGCATGAGAAGGGGAACTGAACTAGACTTTGTTCTCAAAAAAGCAACTCACAGGAAATCAAGACCAGGTGGATTTTCCATTCATGACATGGTGGGCTCCCAAGCCCAGTAGAACAACAAAACCACTATCCTTATATGAGGCGGGATATATCATATGCAAAAGCTCAGTCCTGCTTGCTGTTGAGTACTAGAAGACCGGTCAGAAGGAATAAACAGCAGCTGTCGCACATAACCCAACTTATAACCCCACAGTTAAACCTAAATTTCAAGTCGAAATAACACTGATACGTAATCTTGCCGGACAAACATTTTGATCACTGGTGAGTCGGTTTATAAGAATTCAGCATCAATAGCAAACGAAAGCCAGGTTTTCTTGCTCCTAAACTATCCTGCCAACCTTTCCCCATAAAAAGAATAGATCCGAGGTGTGTTCTTGATAGACCTCGTTCGCAGTGCACATCCTTGAAACAGCTAGCATACGAACACCGGCCATGAAGTCTGTGCCGTTGACGGTGCAGTGAGCTAAAGCTGCAACTAGTTGCGGAACGTGTTCGGATCATACTCACCAGTATCCTCTACTCCCTACCAGTGATTAAATAAAACTGGCCGTGAATAACCGTCGTGTACGGTTCCAAAAAGGCCAACTTTGATCTGTATACAGTCCAAGAACTCGGTCTATGGCCAGTTAAGTTAAACCATCCAAGGGTTATAAGATTTTAGGTGTCTTTATTCGGCTTTTGTTTACAAGTTAACAGACCATCTATGTGATCATACCACCATCATTTCCCTGTGCTTTTGCAATCATCACAATGCGTAACCAGTTACGGTCACTCTACAGTAGAGTATACCTTTTTAGTCATTATCTGGTCAGTTGAGTTTTCAACAAATCTTGTCCACAACAATGTTCTATCATAAATGCATGCATCTGCTAGCTGTTTCAGTAAGGCAGTATTGTAATACTCACCATAGTGTATTTACATCGATAAACTGTTGAATGGATTATGATGGGGTATGTAACGTGGGTGAATTTTCTTGGCTAGCCATTAGTGCCAGACATCAATAAACAATGAAGTAAAATTGACCGGCTTTGTCTGCCAGAATTATTCTGATAAGTATTCATCTCTAGGTCACATTGGGATTAACTAATAAAGTTATATCGCGTTAGTAGCCGTGAAATCATTTGGTGCACTGGATGTGGATAGTGCAAAATTAATTAAAAATATATTACTTGGGTGGAATGGTGACAGTAAATTGCAACAAAGCAAAAATATGTTTAGTATGAAATGCTAACTGATTATGCAACTTCATTTGCCTATCTTTCATTAAATATAAGTTGGGATTAAGTTTCGCCTGTTAAAATGCCGACGTTCATCAATTTCGCAACTGTGAGATGTACATATATATAAATATATGTGTGAATAAAACCGGGGAACATCTACATTATTACTATTGGTCGTGAGCGTTGGCCTACACGCCAACTGGCTCAGAGTTCAAATGCAATCCTAGGGTAATTGAAACCTAGGTTTATACGCAGCCCTAAACATTTATCTGACTCGACTGAATGTCAAAGCAAAATCAACGCGATCACTAGACATTCAATCAGTAGTCACATATGTTCTATTCCATAGATTAGGAGACAGTGCACGCCTGCAGGTACGTTAACTCACTGAGACCTGTCAAAGTTCCATTGTTACCATTGCTCGGAAAACATCTTATTTCGTTTCGGCAATATCTAGCACTTCTAGGGATGATCTCCCAATAGCTGATTAGGGCCGGAGACTGCTCATATGTAAGGCTGATATTAGTAGCACGACTATTTGCAGAAATGCTGAAGTTCCTGCTAAATTTGCGTTACGAGGATGGTGCCTCCATGTTAACATAATCTTCACAAGCGAAAAACTGAATGAACAGCTGTCATGTGTAACTGATTTAAGCGTGCTAACCACAACAGGCTCACTACCTACCACCTCTGTATATCGTTATCAATTGCAGAAGTGAGTGGTCGCTAAATAGTTCTATGAGTCTCAGGGCAACATGGATTCATCAGTAGCTCCTTTCCAACGATAACCATATGCCTGTCTCCATTTCTCTACAACCATCCACCGAGTTTTGATAATGCCATTTTTCTGATTTTAAATAAAATGGTTGCTTTCTTGGTGACCACAGACATTTTCTGCAACCATGGTATCGTTTACCTGCAAAATAACCTTTCCCCGTTTCTTCTTCGTCCACCAAAAAATAGTCACGGCATCAAGTCATACAGTATTCTTGATATCTTCAGAAAGCAACAACGTTTTATGTTTAAACTTCATGCCCAAATCTGGAAATACTTTCAAGTATCCACCATTAAGCCACTAAGGCTATTGATGGACTTATGCTAAAGGCAGTTCACTTAACATATCGCGATTTACATTCATTTATACTCTCCATGTATTCCTCCGAAAAGAAACACAAGACCGGAGTTCCGTGTGTTGGTTAAAGCTCAGTAGTAACGAATAATCTCATCAGGATATTAACTCCGATTCAATTGTCTATAATGCGACTGTGTTCAGCAGTATCATTGATCCTGCTTGGATACGATCGACTTCTTATGCTTACGTACTCAACCAAAACCGCATTTTAGAAATCGTTTTCCGCGTTAAAGAAATGGAAGCTGGAAGAATTTAAAAATCCCACTATGTCGGCTTATATTCCTAGCTAAAGGAATCTTACACTTCTCGAGAAAGGATTTCAACTAAGTTAACCATAATCATCTTGCATCACTTGTGACTGGCCAGCCTTATCTAAATCCAACTGATTACTTGTCGCGGGGAATCAGTGGACTCACACCCAAAACAGCATTGAAGAGCGAATGGTCTCGTATTGGTTCTTGACTAATTCAAAACTGGCTTCCGTGTACTTTGGTATAACTTCTAGCATGTAGCATATTCTACCGGTGAGCGGCTAGCTAACGAGTGTCTGAGGGTACTGTAAACGTGAACAAGCACTTTGTACTCAGAAAAAGAGAATGATAACAAGCATGTAGTTTACGTTGCTTATCTGCCTGTAATGTTCCACAAAGTGCACTATACTTTTTGGCCGACTGAACCTGCCTGTATCGCAGGCACAGACTGACTGCTTATCTGTCTCCAGATAATATGGTAAACTAAACTCAAGTTTCGGGTTACTCAAACAAAAGACAAATTACAGACTGTACACGAACTCTTCGTAATTCCGTCTTCGTGATGAGCAAACAAGAGAAATGAAACGATCCGTCTATCTATTGCAAGACACCTTAGGTGAAGGCAACAACAACAGAAGCATATGTACAAACACAAACTGACTGTGGTTAGATCATTGGATATCCAATTAGTTGATAAGCCAGCTCGTCTTTTGTGGTTGCAGTTTAAGATACATTCTGATTGATGTGACTGAGAGGAATAGAAAACTGTCAACCCTCTGATACCAGATGACAGATTTAGCTAACTCATCTTCAGTAAAAACAACCTGATAAATTTGTGTCTTCCCAATACACACACACACGCCTTGAATCGTCCCACATGTTAAACCAAACATATCGAGATCCACTTACCAGGTGATTGCGATAGTGAGCTAAATTTTCTGGCTAACTAGCCTAGAAAAGTAATTATTATTGACTGGCAGGACAAAACTAGTCAACTGTTTGACGGGGGCTTGATAAACAACCGGAATTAGTTTCAAATCAACAACTGCCCAAAACGATTATTTTACTATCTATACAACACGATGGTCAACTGAAGATGTTCTTTACCGTTGTTTTCATTGTTCCCTCAACTGTTGATTGGACTTACCTTCTGTTACTGCTGGCCATACAATACTGACACATGAAATGTGTTGTCTTTAACATAAAAAAACACTCAATTTTATTACCATGTGGTTTGAAGAATCAGCACGTATTTTCTATGTAATAAACAGTACTGTTACGTTGTTTAGAACGTGACTAATGTTTTCTACTTTCATTCACTACTGAATTTTTGGGTAGACAGAAAGAAGCAGGTGGAATGATCACGTAACACTTGGAATTATGGACTCTGAATAGCCCTAGTAACTGTGTTCGAACTGAAAATTCCCATGTAATAAAAAGATTTCATGCTGTTTGTGGTAAGCAATTTTTACGTACGAGATAAGAAGCCGAATTCATCGATGTAAAACAGTATTAGAAAATCACGGCCTGTCATTGGCCAATCCTATCGGCACATATGATGTCAAAAACTGTAAGATAATTAGTACAGTAGAGTACAAGGAACTTGGCGAATAACAGAATGAGTAACATTGAGTCCTTTTGTCCTATCCTGATGTTGAATATTTAACCGGACATTTGAATCGATCTCTTGTTAGATCGGCTATCTTTTTCGAGGTTTTGACAAACGGTGGGCCGAGTAGATTTTCACCATTGATCACCTCTACCTATTTCTGGATAAACACTTGGCCACGCATCGCAGAATTCACGAGGATAATGTTCATCAACCAAGGATTAGCGTAGTAAGCTAAATGTTTATCTGCTCAAGTCGAGGAATATCGATCTGAACTCATGTGCTAGATAGTGACATATTAGCAAAACGGGTTCAGTTGAAAAAGAAATCTGACCAGTAGTAAGCAAAAGATGCAATGACTGAGTTTCAAGCTGATATATCAGTTGCTATCGCTAAACATAACTAAGAGTAATAAGTAAAACACAATCATATCACTAGGATAATCCGGTTCTCACAGTGTTTTGTACAGGTTGCGTGAACATCACCAAATGTTGTACACACTATGTTTTGCGATGTGAACCAGAGGAGCCCTATTCTAGTTGCTGGTGAGTTGATTATGGTGATTTCAGCCTGTATAGAGGTCATTGTCACCTGGCCATTGGTTACATTTAAGACGGTGTTAACTAGGTCTCTGTCCCAGACGATCGAACAATCTTAGCAGTATTGAGAAAAGAGTGTGGGTAAAGGTTTGCATATCATAACTTATGCCTAATATGTGGTCAGTGGTGCAGTGGTCAACGCGGTTGCCTCGAGAAAGAGTTGTCGGCGTTATAGCCCTCACCCTAGCAAGGATATGAGCTGGTAACGAGATATAACAAGAATGAAACTCTGATGGAATGCTTCTTCTTGAAGAGAGATGTATATGAGAATTGGCTGGCTGCGATCAGCTGACGGTGATGCTCAATGTATGTGAACCAAATTCATTGACCACTCGCCAGCAACTGAGCGTTTTTACTTTTTCCAAACTACCATTTCTACTATCTTGTAAAACGAGTATTTTCTACTCAGTTGCCTCTTTAGTTGCTCTCCGTTACCAGTCGTACGTTCACTTTACGCATTCGATCGACAACATCTTGCTAAATATCTAGTCCTTCATTCCATAGTGGCCCATTTGTTATTTCTGACTTATCAGGCCCTAATTAATGTTCTAACGGTGTAAACTACTTCAAACGCATTGTTTCATGGTCCATTTTCAATAAGCTGGTCGGCAAACAACCAATGTATCAGTATCCAAAAAAACAGGCGTCGTGAATTAATGAAAGTTTTGTGTCTGTTTACTGATGGTTTTAATACAGACAAGCAACCAGGCAACTATTCATAATACCCAACATAACCAAATTTCCTAATCTACCTTGAGCTGCACGAAGGAGGCAATGTTGGTATTGATGGGTTCGTCGAGTTTGGCAATCAGGTTGCAAACGTTTCATCACCAAGCGAGGTGACATCATCAGTGCGTGAGTGTTTCAGCGTAATGCCAAGCTCGGCGAACATATTAATAACAAAACCTTCAACCCGAGCCACGAACAACTCCACCACTGTTCCCAACTATCAGAGGCAATGTTGATTTTTGAATATACTCATGTTACATGGCTGTCAATGCTTCCTATGTTGTCTATGTCGAACGCAGTGAAGCATCAACCCAAAATCAAATAACCGCACAGACATGCACGATATGAAGCAAGAGGCCACTTGCTAGAAATAAACTAACCCATGACTATCACAGTTGCAATTAAACAAGTGTTTCTTATGTGCCCTGGTAACATTTCAACGGATCTTTTGCACTTGCAAATAAGTGAGACATTGTCATTTTTCACTTTTGCTGCTTACCAGTTGTGTGGTGGAAATCATTCACTTATTATTGGACTGGATGAACTGGAAAGCGATTAGCAAGTCTCTTTCAATTTGCTGTTTTATCAAATAGATTTCAATCTCCCTCCACAATTCTCGAGCAACTAAATATTCGGGCATTGGTTTACCTGGGACATGGGCGTAGTTCTAACTAGCCCAATGTTTACTGTCCCATTTTTGACACACATAAAGGGAAGTAAATTAATCTGATAATTGCGTTAGCGCATCCTTGCTAAACTGTCGGATATTCTCATTCCCAAATCTCCCAAATCTCCTATCATCTACAGTCAACATTCATTTCATCAGTATCGTCTCCGCCACCACAAATTACTCACGGATTTTGTCTCCGCACTCAGGTCAAGTTGAAATGAATGGAATAGTTTACGTTGTCGTTAAGTTGTGTCACGCTTGAGTAGGTCGTGGATGATGAGTTGTTATTGTTGTTGGTTTTTCAAGGATTTTAGCGGGAAGATTTTGGCCACACACTTGACAAAACGATAATCAACTCCAACTAACTACGTTCTCAAGTTGGTGTGCCTAGTCATCAACAACCTCATTACTGTGTGAAAGATAGGTAAATAAACAAACTTTCTATCGAGTAACCAAACAACTCCATTCCAATTATGCATAAGATATAATCCTCTAAGTTGACGGTTTTGCAGTGATTTCATATCAGACAGTGTCATATCATTGAGTATTTTGCGTGACGAGAACTTAATTTTCCTGGGTGCTAAGCTAGCTAAATGATGCGCACAGTCCGAAGTAATAATCCAAATTTTACTACATTTTTTGAGAATTCAACAAAAATCGAGGCCGATCTTGTACAGTTATGTAACGCAACTAGATATTTTTGTAAGTATTTTCAGCCCAAACGAATCATACATATGTCTGATATTCACAGTTGTTTTTGTTAATTAAGTGAATAATGTCAGAAACTGAGGTTTCACCACATCTGGCGGATAAACGTTGAAGTGAATTAATTGGTTGTACGAATAGGCTTGTCATTGTTTAACTATGCAGTATGATAGTAAGACCCTCATTGACAGTTGTCAGGGTTTCCTTTTCATAAATTTATGGCACGGTGACAAAACCGAACAGCCGAACGTCCTGTGCATGAGTAACTGGGTACATTAGATAGCCTCATTTTAGCGGTAACATAACGATTGCACCAGTATCTTCTGCTATAAGAAATCCGGTGTGTAAGTTTGGTTAACGTTGTTACAACTAATGTGAACATCATGAGTTCTTGGCTACGTAATTAAACTAGGACCAGAGTGAGAGGCCCAACAAACTGCTCGGTGACTGTCAAAGGAACACGGCTTCTGTTTCAAAGTTAGGATGCGGAATAGACTGGCTTCGTCGCCTGCAACGATCGTCTGGTGATTCGACATGTTTTGTCTGTCGCAATCTTCAGTTCTGTCTATCAGTGATTGCATCATCTAACGTGCAAATGGACCGATAGATTACCACGAGTTATACATTTCCAAGAAGGAACTATTAGGGAAGTGAAAACTGATCCTGTGTGTCACAAAAACAGCCTTATGGCCGGATGATTGTGATTAATAGTAGATTTCAAGTTACGCTTCAAATCTTTAGCACTGTGAGTGTCTCTGCTGGGGAATGTAATGAAGATCTGTCGCTGTTTTGA
This sequence comes from Paragonimus westermani, assembly GCA_008508345.1. Lineage (NCBI taxonomy): Eukaryota > Metazoa > Platyhelminthes > Trematoda > Plagiorchiida > Troglotrematidae > Paragonimus > Paragonimus westermani. The sequence goes on from QNGE01006313.1 coordinate 10,526, forward strand.
CCATTTGCAGTGAGTATTAAACGGTTGGTCTGTTATCTAACCGTAAATACGCCATTTCACGAAACCGATTGTGCATGCTTTCAGCAGATGTACTATGAAAAACACTGGTGTTAAACAGCGCCTCTAATTCAAAGGCTAATGAGCAGAAGTTGTTGTATCATCCGTTCTGTGCCGTTTTGCGATAAACTACCTGCTTCGCTGTGACAACTTCGTGTACAGAAAATAGAAAACCTGAGAAGAAAGCAATGATTCATCTAACTTTTCTTCGTAAGTGACAGAAGTTTTGGTGGACAGGAATAAAACATGCCACAGAATAGTAAAAGCCCATCAAAATTTTATTCACAAACTGATGAAATTCAGTACACTCGGATAGTTTGTCTCGGGTCATTTCAGGAAGTAGGTTCCCGAATGGGATATATAACGGATTTCTGCTTAATCGGGTACCAATAGGAATCGAAAAGACTTTTCCGGCTATAAAAGAACAAATTATTTATGTTTTCAAACCAGATTTTTTTAAGGATATATATCATAGTGAGATTTTATGTAAAACCAAAGGCTTCACGTGAGGGACACACACTGATAAGTGATCAACCTCTACTGGGTACGTTTTTGGATAATGCCGTCGAAAAAGCTGTCCAAAATATCGAAAGAAGCAAAAGACCCTTCCACACAACGGACGCCGAAGATGTAATGAGTGGCGTTCAAAATTCAAACTAGCTACCCAGCTAGGTTGTGACATGCTGTGGTCCATTACGAAACAACGATTTTGTGTGGTCTGAATTATCTTCAAATTCTACGTTCCTCAACTGCTTTCACTTCAAGTTGTGGCAATGTGATAAAGTCCCTGCCATCTTCGTGATGATCACTTTTTAACTTGCAGGTTTTGTAACGTGCAGCTAATACGAATCATAGTCCCTCTGCCAGTACGGTGGGTATTTTATCACGTATTAATTGCGGCGCGGGCTTTCGGTACCAGAGTCGTTAGTTGATTTTGGAAAAACATATCGATTCTGATTTACATTCTGTTGCCCCTCGAGTTTCCTGATTACAGACAATGGTGCTGACGAGTTAGTGAAACCAGCTCGCAGTTTACGACGAAATGTTGTTCAACCTCCTTGGTTGTCCAATGAGTTTCAAAATGGGTTTTCAAAGTTAATTGATCTCTCTACCCCACTTGAGTTTCGTAGCTCAGTTTGAAATAAGGCCCTTCCGGCTGTGTACGCATAAACCAAATCGTATAACAAATCGGGAAAACACTTTACAGGAATTTCAAGAGGAATGGGTTCACTCATAATATCAGCCAATGAGCATCAAACACTCTGACGAATTCTTGTTACGGGGTTCTTGTTGATGTTTTTGTGAAAACCTACGAAAAATCATGTAATTAGACAGAAATTAGCTGGTAATGTTAGGGTGTTACTCCATCTCGAAAGATCTGTTGATATTTTGCAAGCCGTTCCAGTGTGAAGGTCAGCAAACCCAACAGAATTATCGCAAACAAGCCAGAATCTTCCCTCATCACTTTCGAACATAATGTTCTTAGTTTTATAGAAATACATTAACAGTTATTGAAAACTGACTAAAGAAAATGTCTGAGGTGCGAGCTTGTAAAATCTTTATCAAATACAACGGGCGTTGTTTTAGACACTTTCTACTCAGTGGGTTTCTAATCGTTCGTGCCCATAAGATTAAAAATATACAGAAACATCCGAGTTCAGTTATCAATATAATTGAACCTGTTCACGATGGAAACTAGAAAATAGATAAGTTAAACACTGTGGGACAACCAGACAATTATGAGTGATTTCCACCTACTCAAATGAAGCGTTTGTTAGCCAGATTTCAAAAAACAGTTTTATGTATTGTTTTATTACCACGTTAAAAAAAATGAGCAATTTACCGAACAAAAACACTTCATTCTACCTGCTATTTCTAGCTCTGTTCAGATGACATTCAATTGACTGAACCCAATTTAGTCTGTGCTAAAAATTATTCGAATATTTTCCTGTGCACAAAACTCGTTCCAGGGATAAGGTTTGTACTATATACATGTGTATGCATAACGGATAACACCAAATATTTGAAGGTCATTTGATTATTTACGTAACACTTTAGGAAATTTTTACGGGGGAACACAAGAAAATGTAAGGAGTTGAAATGCCATCATTGTTAATTAGCTGATGTTACAAATTATCATAACGTCTTGTGATATGTCTCGCTACGTCATGCCTAGTGACGTAGACTGGGTTTGCATTTGACTGTTACGCTACTTGACATCTCCCAAAATTAAATTTATGCCAAAGGGTATCGTTCGTAGGAAGCTGTATAAAATCCGTGGTACTGAGTTCAAAGTTTGTATTAGGACGTTGGAAAGAAAACCTGGATAGGAAAACCTTACTGCTGAGAGATGTTAACGGAAATAAACAAAACGATGGCCATAATTATTCTACTCAAAAGTTTTTTAAATAAGACGAATGTATTGTATACAGCTCACACCTGACCACAGCCTCTTACTACAATCTGACTGTAGTTAGCATCAACAAAACGGTTGCACTAGGTGACACCGACCCAATATAAAACGTCTCCAGTTTGTATTGATCAAACCATCAACTGCTTTCGACACTGAAAAAGCAGCAATCACCAAGAGCATTCGTCGGAACATTTCAATTCAGCTATTTTGTTCAGAATATACAATTCCATAGAAAGCTGTGAACGTATTGGAGTGAAATAACTACCTGACTAGTAATTCACAAGGATGTTTGAAAAATTATTCACCAAGAGTTGCATTGAACATTCTGTTTTGTTTTTAAGGTCTGCATTCACTACTAAGTTCAGGGTGAAACGAAACCTGAAATTTACTGGAAATTCGAGTTAATGCGAGAAACTGTAAATAGTCCGGCCTCTTTTGTTCAGCCACCGTCTAAAAGTGTGTACAATGTGTGTTGACATTCCACATGCGATTCACCAGGATAATGAGCGAACAAAATTCAAGTAACTTGTCAAACTACTACTCAAATGGTTGGGGACGGTTGCGCTTCATTGTGTATACTCAGAGTTTATTTCGCTTGTTGCTTAAATTTCATTGCTTCAAATTTTTCAGTATATTCCATTGGATTCGACTAGGTGATCACGCACATCGGGCATAAACTTTATTTTGAGATTATATGACGTAGTATGAAGTAACAATTGGTTTGCTTGGGTACAGTAAACTTTTCTTACAAATGTTATGTAAATAAAAGACAGAGTCGACTTTCAAAACATATTCACATATATTTTCTGGAATAACAAACACTGGTAGCATATAAGAAAAATCTCCATGGTAAACGGCGACGATAGGCTAACGATTGTGTAAGTTTTTCGAGAAGTTCCAATCACCACAAATCTGATGTACAGAAATCACATTTGTCTTTCATTATCGAACCGCATCATACGTTTGACCCTATATGCATACAGTCTGCAACAAACTAGTCGCGCAATTCGCTTGTATACTGACCACCTACCGCATCGGAATGCATTTGTATAGCTCGATCAGATTGAACGGTGATCAGGCACCCAAGCAAGGAGGAGTACAGTAACTGACGACACACACGACAATGCTAATTTCAGTGAGATATATGCTAGGCTTGTGATGATTCTGAAGATTAAACACATTTTAACTATTAATGAGGGATAACGAAAGTCTTAAATCCTTCAATTCTATTTTGTTAGTTATATGTGATGTGAGTAAAGTGAATCCTGAAACGTTCCCCACTTTTCAAACAAGAGTGAGTACTTGACTGGACACAGTAAGAGGCTACGAACTAATCGCTGCCCGGTATATCTTCGTGTATCGCTCACGAAGGTCGCAAAAATGTTCACGTACAAGTATTACAGAAAACCCAGTAACTAAACTGGTTTCAACTATTTCAACCTGATTAGAAATCCTATTCGTGGGGTGGTTGATTGAAGTGAACGGCATACTTACTGTGCCTCCTCTCAAAGTGTTCTGATGATTTGAGAAATAGCCCCAAGCGATGGTGGCTAAACGTTTGCTAATGGTATCGCCACCCTATCTTATTCAAGATCATTGTTGCAACATTTGTTGCATGAGGGCGTGGGCGGAGTCCAAATTTCGACCATGTGGAGGTACACACTACTGATCAACTCTAACAATATTGGAACCCGAATATGTTGATTTATTCAAAAGGAGTTGGTTGGAAAGTCTATGATTATGTAAGAAGTGTAATGATACGGAAATGACCCTTAGTTTATATCAATTAAAACCCCCGCAATTCATCAGCGAACTTCAGTTAACTCTTACGCAAATCATCAGTGTAATACACACACCTTAGCTGAGTGTCACTCATCAAGAGTACTTCTAACAAAATGCCGTCTATTACTTTTCTCTCTCCAACTTGTAGTGACGCTCAATATGTCTTCGTGCTAAAGCTTCCTACCATGCAAGAGTTTTAAGTAAAAAATGACATCCACCGTTAAGTACGACAGAACATGCAATTCTTTTTTATGAATAAAATATGTCAGTAATTAGAGGTAACTTACAAAACTTCTTTCTTATCCTGATGAAACATCACTGGCAACGCCAACACATAATAACCTGGGCAATAAAGAAATTTACCAATCTTGTGTAACGTTTGGAAGCCAACAGGGAAGTAAGCCATTCCAGAAACGAAGCACGACACATCGTGGAGTTTAACTGTAGAACATGAACACTTCAAATAGGTGAGAGTTAACGTACAGTTCTTCGCTCTTCTAAGAGCTTGTCAACAGCTCATTTCTCTGTCACATCCGGAACTAGAACCCAGGCGATGGTTTCATGGAACAACCGTGTTTTCTCAGTGACTTTACATTAGGCAAGACCGAATTAACACGAGTGAACGCTAACTCACTTTTGTTTGTGGGTAATTATCATGCTACCCTAGCTTCAACAAGAGGGAAACTCTAGTCTAGTGTTGCTTTCTGGAACAGGCTAGCTGAAGAGTTTATTCAAGAGCGAAAACCATAATCAAACATGAGTGACATTCAGCTAGAAATCTAAATGTAGTGTAAGCTGCCCACAAAAAACTAGGATAGGCTAGTGTATCTGAAGGCTGATGGATGACCACAGCGACAACAGAGTGCCGTTATAACAGAATGTAATTTAGTGTGGACTGCATTTTGCTATAACGAACAATTCGCAAAATTTTCTGAATACTTTCGTTATGGAATTAGCTTTTTAGATACCGTCTCACTGCCGCAGTGTTTAAATTGTTAATTCAGCCTCTAGAATTAAGTATATGTGAAACTTTTGCTTTATTCGGCAGTTAATTTCAATAAATGCACAATTAAACGTATGTATTTTGGACATCAATGTTATCTTTTTGTCCTGATGTGCTACCTTACAAGTTTCGACTTTGTGACGGTCGATGTTGTGCTCCAAACAAACGGAAGGCTTGGTGAGCTTACAGTTCACTAGGCACACTTCTGTTGCTCTCTCGGCTGAAAAGTCCAATTTACGTAACGAAGTAAAGTTGGAGGATATGTGACAGAGTTAATCGATCGCAACTGTGGAGTCAACTCAACTGATGCACTCCTTCCTCAAGCCAACCCAAACATACCTTCATAAGCATCAAGACACTAACTCTTGTGTAATTCGGTTTTAGTGACCTCTAAAAAGTCATATTTCAATCATCTCTGTTAGCAATCGTTGACTTCACTGAGGACGACACTTTATAAATGGGATTTGTGATCACTAGAACAGCAAAGATAGCTGTACGGTATATATTAGCTAACTGTCCAAAATCACAGTCACAATTAGCATAGCCTCAATCTACTCACATAATTTCAGTCTTCTACTATCATCTTAATCTTTCTTCGGCTACCTCAAAATGAACCCAATAAATTTACAAAAGAGGCTGGCTAAAAAGTCTGCGTTTCACACAACATACGGCTATGACTTCAAGTCACCTACGCGCGTCCCTTGGCATACCTTTTGATGGTGGTGAGATTGGTTGCATTGTGACTTATCCCATATATTTCTTTAAAGCAAATCTATGTAGGGATGGTCAGTTTGCTTTTCATTATGAGACCGGTGTAATAAAGGTGTTCTTTACGTGTCACTGTACATCAGGTGTATACTCAGAGAAGACTTTTTATTTCCTTCCTTCTCTTTATGGCGGAATCCACTGTGGTGCTGCTCACTTCATCTCTAAACCGCAAACCGGTCGGACAAACTACAAGTTTTATTAGGTGTACAGCGTGGTAGATTTGGCAATTAGAACTCACACTAGTGTAAACGAGTTCCAACCTCTCAAACCAGAAAATTTGTGCAGGTCAGCAAAAGGTGGTAATTAACTTACAAATTGATTGCTCGTATATTTCGGAATCAGTGTAGTTCATCGACAGCGACCATACACTAGACACACCTTCTGTAACCGTGCAGAAAATCAACTTGTACCACTCCTGTCCTCATGATATTGCAAGCAAGCGACAAGAGCCAACAGTCAGTGCGGTATTGCAGCTGCTTTTCTAGCAATTATTGAGACCTGCTGCAAATCAGAAATATGGATCACGAGCTTACATATGCACCGAGGTATTGTTGCTATCCCATGGACAGTATTACATGATATGCGGACAGTCAACTGTTCTATTGGACTACTGGGAATTTGCGTACTTTGTTGCGTGCGTCCTTCGGCAGTAAAACCGGCGGTTGGGTTCACAGTAAAATGGGTGTGTGTAGTCCAGAGAGTACACACAATTGATGAATAGCACGAATCATGAAAATGGTAACGGGTTTCTGATCAACTCTGACCAGGCAACACCATAACACTAAAATAATCTACTGACAGACAGTAAGCGATTTCAGTTATCTCAAGCTGAACAACACTAATAACTTACAAGTTTTCGCATCCCCGTAGATTGTGCAATCAGCCCTTTTGGTAAGAAACCAATAGATTTAAGTGTTGCTCTAGTTAGAGCCCATCATTAATGTTTATCCTCATCACGACCGAGATGTAAATTTTGGCCATGTTTCCGTAACTGAGCTGAACTCAAGTAGGAACGTTAAATGTTTCCGTTTACTTATTTGTCCCGTTAGTTGGGTACATTTGGTCATAAAGTAGTAGGTCCTAGTTGGTTTTTAGCCCACACAACCGGGTTACGAAAGGTCATCTTAATAGTAGCTAAACATGAGAAACCCATCTTATACAGATTTATCTGCATCGCGACATTGTTCTGTTGTTTTGATTTGTCGATTTTAATTCAACTTTTATTCACAATTCGGGTTACAAATAACTACTACAGGTTAATCAGTACTAGTGTGACAATTAGGACTTTCCTGGGATCATAATGACCCTTCTGAGCAAGGCCACCCGAGGCTGTTGATACGTAGAGTATTACAACTTGCTCGTAACGTTGTGTTATTCCCAATCTGTTCATCAAAGCTGTCTTATGTTTTATGGCCATGGTTCTACGTGACTGTGTAAGAGTTTCACTCAACTGAAGACGAGCATATGTGCGAGTGATCAAAATATTCACATAGCAACTTGGCACGTTTCAACCGTGACCGAACATTTCGATCTGGTAATTTTTATTGCAAAAAAATGTGAAACATGCCATTCTTATTAAACGTTTTTCACATCACATGCCTATTCATTTTATTGTTTTAGCAGTGTGAATGAGTTTCCTCTCGTTTTTCACTTTCAAAATTTAACCCGATTTCATTGTGCAAAGAACAAAAAAACAAATATTGACTTTCGAATAAAAACATCTTTGTCCGAGAAATTGTGCATGCGTGCTTTTCTGTCTGTGTTACAATACACTGGTAGACAAAAGCATAGTTTTCAGATTTAAAGAGCTACCCGTATGATAGATAAGTATAGTTGGGCAGTGGGATGCATAAAAATTGGTTCAGTTTTTAACTGTCCATGAGAAGAAAAAGCACACTTTTAAACTACATATTCAGATCTAAGCTCCTTCAAGTGTTACTTGACGAACGATGAAAATTCATGTTGAACGATGTTTGTTGCAAAGATCTATATGAAGTACATGGAACTGTGTTTGAATTGTGTACTCTGACCTTGGAGCGAATACATGAAGCAAAACTTCTGGATAACAGTGAGCAAAATCCATCAAGTATCATAATGTCACCAGAAATAATAACCTATACCGTAAGTATCAGTGACTAATACAGCTGTTCTGTTAAAATACTCCAATCCAGTTGTCCAAGTGAAAATGAAAAGAAGGCATACTGAATTATGTCTCAGAGCTTTGAATATCCCGTACAAATTAGTCATACCTGTGCCAGGTTGTCTACCGTTTACAATCTCGACTGAATACTATGCTCTGGGATTTCTGTGAGTTAACTTAACTGTTCAGTTACAGAATAGACAATAGTTGTAGTCAGTTTGGCACTTGTCTGAATCATCAATAAAAGGAACTAACAAGTATAGGCATTTGCCTCCTGGCTGTGTGGAAAATAAGACAGTTAATACACCGTCGAGCTGGTTAGAACATCTGTCCAAATGTGAGGATTGCTATAAGATGTGGATGATGTTTAAAGTGTGTGAGATTCATGGAGAAAACAATCGAGGCTATGTAAGGGAGTTGTAAAATAAAGCTGCAGCAGATACCTGAAGTTGCCCTCAGTGTGGAAGCATTAACAAAATGTCCAGTACATTAGTAAACTACCATCACTTCGCACTTATCCCTGCGTACTGTTCGTCCAATTTCGCTAAGTAGTTGGTGTTTATTAATTTCCTTCAGAAAATAAGTTAAACGTGGCAGATCTGCACATGTATAAGAGGTAAACCAGGGGGAATTTTCACAGAAACTTGGACAAGAACTTTCTCGTTGATTATTAAAACAACTAGAAGAAGATGTTTATGCGGAAATTTTCACGCTAGGCCCATAGACACCTGGCATCTACTACTAGTATTTCTAACATGAAATGTACTTATATTTCCGAGTTGGGCGATTTTAATGGCGAATTAGTTATGATCTTGAATGTCATCAGAACTGTGATTCTGTTTCCCCCAGCCCGTGGTATCTTGCCTTCAACTGCTCTTGCCAACTGTTCAGATACTGCACCGTGACGTGTTTGATGAAATTAACTGGCAATTGAATAGCAACTATGCCGTGACTCTAGGTGGACTGGTCCCTTAAAAATTTGCAACAGACGTTGCTCGACAGGCCTTCCTTCGCACGACAGATTCTTTCCTTAATTCTCCTTAAATTTTGCTGACGTATCCCATCTCAACTGATTTCATCATTGACTAAGAACACGTACTTAGTGATATCAATTCCAGTAAGATACATGCCAGGCCTGTGATGACTCTAAACTTTAAAAAACGAAGACGTAGTTAAAAATTGGAGACCCTCATGGTATGAACACGGTATCTGGCGAGGAAATTGGTTACTGTGTGGTATAACACTTGACCGTTCTCAAAAGTCCACATAAAACGACAAGAAGAGACTTTCGGGAGAGTAGTGCTCGATTTAAAAATTAAACTCTAGGAGTGTCTCAGTTCCTCACTCTAAGATTGTTGTCGTTCTCAGTATTCGTTCTTCAAAGCCACAAATTGTCAGCTGTCTGTGACCGAACGGGAGAAAATGTGACTGATAGTACCGTTGAAAAACAAACTTCAAGGTGGTAAGCTACTTAACGTTTTTGCACATGTACGCATCGGCTTCTATTTAATATCTTTGATAATTAGGTGTGTATGCGTGTCTAGTCACTCAGTGGAATCGTGTTAGCAGCAGAACGCTAGCTACAACCGTATACCAGCAGACTTGGGAATGATCGGTTCAAAAATTTTTAGCTTATCTTCTAACTTTACCCCGTTGACGGATATAGTCAGAACCAGCCCTCAGATACAAATTGGGCTGTTTGAAACTTTGCAGATAGAAAGTCTTCTCATGATGTTCACTCCAAGGATATACTCTCTTCGACAGTTAGATATTCGCTTTTGTCAACTGTACCAACTGCACGATATCTACTTGATCTAGAGAGTATATTGTGAGCTTACTAAAAGTAGTTTACTGTTTCATTTCCGTTCTTATTTGAAGGGCAAGTCAGACTGAGCCAAGTTTTCATGCGTCATCAGCGTAATATGGTAGTTCTCAATTTATTAAAAAACTCTTGTATTAGCCGTTACATCATCTGAGGCAGATTTCTACACTCATTTGAAGCGTCTGACAACCAGGTCGATCATTCAGATAACACTAGACGAACCTTCCCAACTACTTACAACCTCCTTTAAGAGTTGTAGTTTTTCAGCCGGAAACACCACTCTTACATCCGTAGTAGTAGTAGTAGTAGTTGTTGTTGTTGTTGTTGTTGTATCAGCAATAAACGAACTTGAACCAACGTGGATACATATATTCGCAATGTTATTTGGAATCTCGAAGCCCGATGATCACCCAGACAACTTCGTAGTATGTACGTAATAGTATGTACGTAGTATGTGACGGTGGCTGGTACGTTCGTCTCATGCTCATTTGCTTACATCTAAAGTTACATTTGCTGTCTTATACTCATAAATTTCATCCTGGTTTGTTACGTTTCATCTCCCTGATTTGTTCACTATTTCTGAAACAGACATTTTTGCAAGGGCTACTTCATTTCCTACTGCATGCTTCTTTATTACTTTTCTACACAGAGTCATAAGATCCCCGCGATTTGCGAAATGCCAATGTTTTTGTTGATCAGCTTGTGAAATATGTCCGTGCGTAAAAGACTACAAACGCCTGACTATTGCAGCATTGAATTCAACTCAGACATCTAAAAGTTGGTGCAGTTACGTCAACAGGGTGACCTCCAGTACTCACTCTTTATTCCCAAGGTTGACATTTAATTAAAACGCCAACGAAATCATAGGATCAATAAGTCGAAGCCTGAATAACAAATAGTGCATGCTAACAATACAGGCGATTTATCGCACCAGACCATGTGTAAACGTATAGCAGCACGTTCGTTGTTTTTGACCCCAAATCAACCGGTCGTGAGTTGTTGTTTTCATGGAATGAATCATGGAAGACGAATCCAAAAGAGCGCAGCATCGAAGAGGTCTTATAAAAATGGACTATATAAATCAACACAAACAGCGAAGCGCCAGTGACCTGCTCTTAAAAGTCATTTGGACAATCAATAAGACGGACCTTGGACATTGCTTCTGAACAATCAATTAAAAAGTCGATCATTCCACCCACTACTGGTGTATCATTAATGCTCATTCCCACTTCCGATGAATTTCAGTGCGAACTGCTTACGGTTTTCTGCAGGGGCACTGGAGCAGCTAGACCATTCGGTGAAGTCTAAACAACACCGTGCGTTGTATGAGCGGCTCAGTCTGTTTGCAATTCTTGAGTTTCCAACATCGCTCCATATTCCGGCAGGTAGAGCACCCACTGCGTCCCTAGTTTGAAACCATTTAAAGTCCAGACTCTTCGTAATTGAACCACATCACAATTAACGTACCCGCCACACTGCTTATCACAAACGTTTTATTCCAAGGGTAATGCGCACCCACTGGAGACAGACGGAACAAAACACGCGAAAAATGGTGTCCACAATAATCGAGTAAAAGAGAAGAGTGTAAGCAAATTGAAGTCTCAAAGAACAAGTAAGCGAGTACCACAACGTACATAACCGAGCATTGAAATAAAGTGCTGTTACTAAACTGTAGCTGGTCAAGAAAATATATTTCTCTGAGAATTATTCAGTCTACAACATTACTCACTGGTTCGATCAAACGCAACCAGAGAATATGCTCCAATAAGTCTATCCAACTGTATCATACCACAAGAATTTTGCATCAAACCTTCACTGGACTACAATGTAGCTCACGGATCGAAGATTAAGAAAGCACAGTTCACAAATCGCCAAGCTTAATGAAAAATTTCATTTTATTTCAAATATTTCGTTAAAATAAGGACATCACGAGCACGAAATTTTCTGCAAACCTTCATGTCATAACCCCTTGCAATTCTTTGTTCAAGTTTTTTCATATAATCACTCTGTCCATTAGTCCGGACATTTGTTTCATGCACACTCCACTGATTGACACACGCATGTACATTACACGAAACCTGCTAAGGGCTGAAATTTACAGTAGGACGCCTCTGAGCAAAAAAAATGAGTATATGTGTGTGTTCCGTTGTGTGTGAATGGGGCTCTATTGTTGTCACAAGAATACTTAGGGTTATTATGATTGTACCGCACAAGAACAAACAAAAAGCGTAGGGTCCAAGACTTTGGGAAAACACTTCAAGAAAAGTGTGAACATGAGGGTTAGTGAAAAGCACTGTTTGAACTGCGGTCACAAATGGGTGAGCGGGTTACGTTTGTCAAATACTTGACTTCAAAAAGCGAGAAACGTTCGTGGGTGGCAGCACAATGTGTACTCGAAATGTACAAACAATAGAAGATTATTTGGATAAAGGTTAGCTTATGCAATATCAAGAAGCACGAAGGGAGGTGTGTGGCCGGTTAATGTCCCTGAACTAGGCTATCAATTGCTGTGGGATAGGAGAAAACAGCGCTGATGACAATTTGGCCTAGCTTTTTCTCGTATGGTTAATCGACAGAACTAGTCCTTTGGCAAACTGCCCCTAGATCATCATCGTTATCCATCAGGTGTCCAGTTGTCAAATTGTGTGTAGCCTGCTTCACCGATGATGTTAACTAGTAAATGTCACGTGAAAATGAGCAGTTCGGAATAAGTGGCAGAACTGCGAAATTGGTCTCTGTGGTCATGACCTTTTGAACTGACCTGAGTAGTTCAGAGACTGTTGAGCTGAGTCCACGCTTCTCTTCCTCAGTTGGTTTTAACTAACCGGTAGTTCACCAGATAAGAGGTTCAGTTAGTTAAAAATGTTTGGTGATTGAAATTTATTTCTCGACATCTTCAAACAAAAATCCAGTCAGTCAGTGAAGATGTGCCAAGATGTAAGAATGACAGGATGCACTGTACTTTTACAGTTTTGAAGGGTTCTGAAATAGACTGAACGGGGTCAACCGTACGCTACCACAAATGTCTAGTATTGAAGGACCTGTTCACTGTTAGGTGTACAAGATGATGACACAAATTAGTCACCTCTGTGCTTTCTTGTGATGTTTGCCACCAAGCCTATTTCCCATTGGAGTCGTTTTGGTACATTTTCGACAATATGTGCACAAGTGCGTCCGGGGGATAAATATCTCAATTGCTCCATGTAATGATTGTCACTAGAAATATTCCTCATTACTGTGGTCTCATTACACCGTTGAAAGTAATATGCACAATTCCTCTTGAGTGATAGAAATTTTAATTGCTCAGTTCTAAGTGTTATTACTACTATGTTAAAACTAGCTCTAGGTTTGACCTAAGTCAACTCCTCCATTTTCATAGTACTGGAACCCTCACACTCCTGCTAAGTTCACCGTCAAGACAAGAGCTATATGCCCCACTTTCAAGCCAGACACAGCGTTTATTTGGTATCAAGTTATCTCATTCTCAAAAGTCCGCATCTGCATCAGTGTGTTATGGCCTCATATCTACCTGTTTTGTCCGCCTTGCATATTTGAGGTTCTACCTTGGTACAACAATAATCCTGACTGCATTACAGCATCTTGAATAGATTGTTCACGGTGACTTCCAAACGACAAATTCAAACTGGTAACACCAAGATTACGGTTCTGGTGGGTTAACCGTTATCTACCCTATCAACCAAAACGTAGAGATTCATGCACCGGCATCGCATTTGTTAACCCAACATTGTAAGAAACCTGAAGGACTGACAGCCCTCCTTTGCGTAACATATTGTGTTCAGGATAATCTTGGAATTTCAAACTCTTACACACTGCCAATATCAACATAGCACTACTCTAAGTCATGTAATATTCTTTAAGTATTTTTGTTCCGACTTTACATTTCCTTAACTAACTGCGCTTCAGTCGCTGCAATTCACAATGGTGCTCAAACACCCAGCCATCTGTTTTAAGTGCAAACTTTGGGCAATTTTCCATAGACATTCGACTTCATATCGGCTGTTGACCGTTAACAATTTTTCACCCAGCATTGCAGTCGGTTTAGTTAAAGTTTATTCTAGCAGCACGACTTCAGTTTAAAGTAAGGCTTTGACAGCCACTAAACGAGGAATTGAGCAAGTTTGTAAACGTGTGTGAAGTAGGTTTAATTAAATAGCGTTGTATACTGAATTACAGTTTACATAGGGCAGCAATTATAATAGACGACGTTTTTGACATTCACACTAATTTGTACATTTCCCATGATTTTGATTTGTTAAACTACTTTTGTTTCAATCAAGCTATCCATTTTGTAACATCCGTCCCCGAGCTAAGAAACAGCTGGTTCGGTGCCTCGGTGGCTTGAAGTGTTTCTCTGTGCCTTCTACTTTCCAGAGTCGATACCAAAACACGTGGGGTCGACGCGCTGAGTCTTTGTTTTCCGTTATCGATCGCTTATCGATAGTGGATAATGACTGGGTATTCTGTTGGACCAGTTCCAGTAATAGCTTCATGAATGACGATGATAAAAATTACCTCGCCCTTGAAGAAACTAATATTATCGTATTTGTTTAAGTGCACCAAACTACAATAACCGAAAAGATCACATTGTAACTGGATCTACGACATACGAGCATGCAAGCAGATAACAGAATAACGGTTATTGAAACGGCAGATAACGGAACGACGGCAGATAACGGAACGACGGCGAACGGTATTGAACAACGGAGTACGGAGTATACACGACTAGCTGGTAACTTCCCGGCCAACTCAAACACCCGAGACCAACGCATTAGCACAGTAAAAGGACTGGCCTCCGGACAGAGCCCTTTTTAGGTCATTCATCCCGAAGACAATATGATCATAACCCAGTTCAATTTATAGGGTTTGGGATTAGCAACAAACAAAGGTCACAAGAATGTACCAGACGAAGGCTCAGACAGTACAGGGTAGGCAAGCGGTCGGGATGACAACAACAGTTGTCATGACCGCTGAGGACGCTCGTGAAGACCGGAGAAGTAAATGACCCTGGCAACGGTGAAGATCAGTTAAAAGTGAACTCTGTCAGTCATCTTGCCACAGTGTTTTCAAGGAACCGGCGACTTCGTCGACACTTCACAACATTCAAATTTATGCACGAGTAAAGGAAACTTTGAGGGCTCCATAGAAGGCAGTCGATGGTAGAATAACTACCATGTGCTTCAGAAGATCAAGCTAGTTTCTGTGACATAATTCGTTGTCATTTGCAAGTGACATTGTTCAACAAACGCTCATCTATTAAGTAAATCCTTGGTTCGGCCACAATGAGTTAAAACCAAAGAGTTATCGGTTTCGCAACGTTTCGACCCTCTCGGACAGCCCTTTTCAAACGATGTACCTGCAAGCACAATTATTCTGATGTATTTTCCTTGCACCTCGAAGACTAAATGATACGATAAGTGATGCTAAAGCTCGGAATTTTGTAGAACTGCGGTTTATAAATGCATGGGCATCGACTGAAGTGTTCGAACACAAGGACAATGTAAAAACCCCATCGTCTTAAAACCAAGGTAATGTTATCGCATCGGCCATATTAGCTAAAACATAAATTTACTGAAACGCAAGTAAAATAAGTGTTTTTCCTTAAACCGAATGATTTTTATTATCATGTGAAGGATGGTTTCAAAGATAATTATCTACCCCCACTACCTCCCGATTTGATTGGCAGCGCCCATTTCGGATTAACCTGTCGCAGTAATCGAAGTCAACCGGCGCGCACTGATATATCTGTGATTACACTCACACGTCACGTATCCAGTGTAAACCCGAAAAAAGAAAACCAGGAGGCTTGCAATTGAACCCTTGAGACCAGCCGGCCAGTGCTGTTAGACATTTGGTTGTCCGGCCAGAAGCTGACGCAACCACCTCTCAGAAAAAAAACAAGTGGCCTCTGGTGGTAAGATCTAAACTGTATAGAAGAGTACTGAAAATCTGATGCAAGGAGCAGTTCATTATGTAAGTAAACTTTGCTGCGCTGTAAAAACAATACGGGGTAAAAACAAATATTAAGGTGGATTAAAAGAAAACAGGCGAAACCTTCACCATAAAATTTACCAAAAATGCTGTAGGAAAGAAATATATGTTCACAGACAGGTTTATGAAAAGAGGGAAGGGTGATTCCTAAACGACGGCAGTCGTCGGTTGATGTGAGCAAGAAAACAAAGTATAGCTAACACAGCCTGGTCCACCCCAACCTGTTTGTTGTTTCTTGCATTACGAGTGCGTTGTTCATCTACTTATCCTAAACGGCAAGCTTATTCGCTACCGCACACATCGCAACGTCACGGTTATGTCGCCACCGATGGTTCCTTTGCGTACTGCGTTCATTCATTCCCGGCCGCGCAACAATTGCTCACTTAACTTACGTCCATCAGTTCAGTGTATATTTCTTCAGACTCTCCGGTAGAATACCATGCCTTCCTGAAATCACAACGCGAAATCACAAGGCGAAAAAGACCTGGATAACATCCCAGTATCCTAATATTTGATCACCTGGGTTTCGCCTACCTGATTTCAGTTGTCCTTCAGGTAGCTACCTTGGAATAAGGCCATCGGCCATCCGACAGGCTTGAACTTGTCAACAACGATGAGTATCAACAACACTTAGGTCCTGTCCGTTTCTGCTGGTCGTAGTGCCTCAGTGTTCGCACCCGTGTCCGACCACCGAACACCGATATTGCAAGCAGAAGCGGTCTAGATAGTGCACTTTCTGCTGGTACATGGTCGAAGTTTCACTGCCGCATAGCAATGTAGACAGCATCATTGAGCGGTGAGCGAAGAGCTCAGTGCTCGGCTTTAGGCTGTGATTCTTCCAGACACGTATGTCAAGACGTCCGAAAGCAATACTAACTTTCGCCACACGAGCTCTCAACTCGCGGTCCACCAACAGATAGATGAGCAAGGTACTGCCCGAACAGTGAGAATTCGCGCTGTTACCGACAATGTCCCCACTGACGTGAATTTGGTGTGAAAGCGTAGAAATAGTACCTCAATTCAGAGTAGACTGAAAGGAGAAAAACGTCTTACCTGTGTTGATGTCCAGTCTGAACTTGGGTGCCGCGAACTCGAAAGCGGTCGCTGGAAGTTGTGGTTCTTCCCTGTGTGTTAACAATGAGCTGTCATCTGCGAACTGAATCATGCTAATCGCTGAGGCACGTAACCAGGAGGGGGCAACGAAACGTCCAATATTCAGCAAGCATTAATTCAAGCGGTACCCAACCTCAATGTCGTTCTCGGAAGAGTCTTGAATAGGAGCTGTTAACATGGCAGTCAAACACACCCACGCTTCTTACCAGTGACACTCCCGAAATCAACATAGGCCGATCCACATGACCGTACCTTCGCCTCCGTGTCTACACACAACATTCTAATCTAACTGATGAACCCTCCTGGACATCGAAATTTACCACACCGCCCACTACGTCTGACGGGTGACCCAATCAGTAGGCTTTGTAAAGTCCACGAAGAAGGCATATTGGGGATGGTTGGGTACTGGGCAGTTTTCTGAACTGTCGAGAAACAAAAATCAGATCGACCATATTGCCATTCGCCCGGAATCAACACAGCCCCTTGGGGAAAATTGTCCACTATACTGTTCGCATCCAATCGGCTAGGAAAGATTCCTCCAAACGCTTCCTTGCGCAGCTCAGTAGACTAACGCCCCGATAGATGTCGAGGCACTGCTTGTTGATTATGTTAAGGTCTGTTGCGTTATTTCGAGATTGCTGAGCTTTGATTGGTGTTTACAGGTGGCCCCACGCCCTGCTCTCTTCCCTTAACAAACCACATCATTCATCTTTGCTGTTACTGTTTCCATTACCCTTATTTGGTACGAGCCCAGTAAACTGCTAAATGCCAAAATCAGAAATTTCCTCTCTACATTTTTTTCTTGAGTAACTTATGATTCCCATCGTTTCTCGATGCGCGAACAGTCGTTTTCCTCCGACCCAACCAATGACCACCCGTCTGAGTGACCCGAATCCCGTTTTGTCGTTCACCACTGTTGAGAGGTGCCTGATTGTCGATTTGCCATACAGGCACATTCTTTGTTTGATTTCTGAGGATTCTCACATTCGAGGTGAGAGAATCATTCTTCTTGTACACTGGTTCAATTAGTACCTTATTAAATCTAGTGATTACGCGCGCCCTTTCATCAAACGTTTCGAAAATAGATCATCCATGTCGTTGGATATTGCGAGAGGCATTTGTTGGATCAACAGATTACTCGTAACTCGGTGTGAAATTGACTCTTTAGCGGGTGATCCAATACCTAGATGGACTGCAGTGTAACAGGAATGCTATTACCTGACACTTCGAAAGAAGTTGCAGAAAAAATTCTGCCCATCATTACTCTCCAGTACACTCATGGACCTGTATCAACTGATTTTTTTAAAGAACGTGAGCAAATTGGGCGCAACACAAATTTCAGGTCCACAAATGTACTTTGTTACAAATCGCCACTCCAAAGGGGAACGAGATGCACCCATGTTTCTCAAGTAAATGAGACGTCGAGCAACACAGTTAGCAAACTTATTGACTTGACTGCACATCTTGATATATCCACGAGCTCTCTAGACCAGCAGGCTATAACTGGCAACACCGTTACTTTGTGCAT
The DNA here is from genome assembly GCA_008508345.1 of Paragonimus westermani. Taxonomy (NCBI): domain Eukaryota; kingdom Metazoa; phylum Platyhelminthes; class Trematoda; order Plagiorchiida; family Troglotrematidae; genus Paragonimus; species Paragonimus westermani. The sequence goes on from QNGE01006313.1 coordinate 29,161, forward strand.
CCAGAAACGTACTGAAAAACCAACCATGACCAGCAATAATGGTACCAAATGTACTGAACTTTCTCTAGCTCAACCTACGGTCAATACTTAACGTACCTGAAGCGGTCATAGAAGACTACTTCCGTCAACCAAGGTGTCAAGTCGAAGAAGTCATAGACTAAGGGCCACGAATGTTTTCAAGGACACTGGCGGTGGTAGACCAAATTCTATTGATACAGACAGGGCCTCAAACGCAGAAACATCTACTTCTTATCGGAAACACTCTCCCTTTGTCCGGAGTGACTGTAAGCCCTACCAACAGAAAAAACGATGGAAAATGAACCCAAACTAGCAGTAAGACCTGTACGACGCTTACAAGAGAATAACTCTTTGGAATCGCCTAGTAAGGGCAAATCAACAGCATTTCAATAGCGTTACGAATCTGGTTCTAATGAAAGCCAACGCCTCTCAGGCTACAATGCACAATTTGCCCACCGCTCCGTTTGAACCGTTATAATTATAATAGATTTAACAGCCCTTGGGCTCTACCCAGTGGTTCCGTGGTAACCCATTCCTTCATCCAATATATGGATATTACCAGGGCCCGATTTCCTGATATGAGAATTCCGTCAACTACTTCACCCCCTGAATAACTAACACAAACCTCCACCAGAGCAGTTCTTTCTTAGCAAACCCTCCGTTAATTTATCCACCCCCACTTGGTACTCCGCCCAATTTCTTACACGCTCACTCTGTCGGACTAACACTCCCTCGGAACTCTATCTCGTGAGGTAATATCTTCGTGGGAAATACTCGAACACGGGCGGAAAATTCGTATATGTAGTAAACCAAGTCACACCATATGATGGTTCGTTATCGGCTACCTCAGCTGCCTTGCAGTTCTTTAGCAGTTTTAATGATATGCTCTACAGCCAAAATCACATTACTTTATTATGAACACAAGATTGTTATTAAGTATGATGCACACTTTAGTTTTTTGTCTTATTATCTAATCCCTACAGTATTCTTATCAGTGAGGCGTGGTGCACCACGGATATTTCATTCACACAGTGAAGCTTCAAGTTATCACAAAACTATCCCTTCCGTGTACCTCACACATTCACATCAAAACCTTGAATTATCTCTTGTGTTGCCTCCTCAGCCTCAAACCCTCCTGATGAGCCACTCAACAACTTTTGTGTTATAAAATATGAAAATCGGTTTTAATACAAGCTCTATAGAGCAAATTTACATCAAATTGCCGTGATAAATATATTTCAGAAGTGGATGCTATTTATCCTGTTATCGCGAACTACCACGGGGAATACTCGCCAAAGTTATATTTTATTGACAGACACAAAATTATCAATAGCGCTTAGTGTTTGCCGAAATTTTATGCGCACATTATACATCACAGTACACAATATCGCTTCGCACTTTCCCATTTAGCCCGTGGAACTGCGCTACTTTTTCAAAAACAGTCGTTATGCGAGGAGAATTATGCGGCGAAAGGACACGCAAAACCCTTTAACGACCGGACGGTTTGTGAGACTTCCAACTTTTGGAGGTCTTCGGGCAATCGGCGAAGTCCTGCAATGAAGTCTGTCAAATTGCTTGCCAGATTTTGGCGTTCTGCTTCCTCTCTCATCCAAACCGATTCATTCCTACATTTTTCTCGACGGCATTTACACCAAGTTGTGACGAACATCTGTGATGATGCATTTGGATGCATTTTCCGGCGTGACCTTGTACTATTTGCAATACCATCTCACAAATAACATTGTGAAAGGTTACTGATTGCGACATCACATCTTCTGGACAAAGTCTGTAGAAGATGAAAACTACTTTATTTCCTAGCGCGTACATCAAGGTTTTGTAAACTTCAATTCTTTTCTTACCGGTCAGCTCGATCTTGATAACGGATTTCACATCTCTCACATTGTGTAATAAATTTTGGTATCGCTTGTAGATATCTGCAGTGATCGCGCACATTTAAGTGTGCTTCTAAAACATGCTTTGAAGCATATATAATATTCCACCTTATACATTGCCATTATATGCCTCATAGGGATAGTCTCACAGGACGGGGGGCTCGATGTTAAAGTAGCCGCCTGCGGTGAGTGACGACTGTCGTGTGTTCGATGGAAAATCGGTGGCCACCTTCCCTATCTTCACTTATTCCCTTCTCACCGATCATTCTCGTTCTTAGATTTGAAGCCTCATTAATAGAGATGGTGGGAATTCCTTACAGACTGATGCGGCCGCTCGAATTGCACGCGATAAATCTTTCACTCCATGAACGTTAATCCTGATGTGTCACTGAATCTTGACATCGTTTCCTTGTAGAAGCTTGTTCTCATGCAAATTTTCATCCCTACTTCTTAATACTGGACCTCTGACTATGGGTACCATGGTTTCACTTTGTGCTTGATCGTCATACCATTACCCGGCTATTGTATTCGGTCGTATCCAAGTAAATCCTGAGTCTCTGAACGTGTATATTTGATGGACTCCATACCATGGTTTGTTGTTATTTACTTCCATTTAATTGTTAGGAGGTTCCTCGTACGTTGGCACCATAGAATTAAGAAGCTCGCCTTTACGATTGTCTTTTTGGATCGGAATCGGTTGCTCAGTAGGCACAGAATTTATGAGCGTTTACTGCGTTGTGGAGGCGACTAGTCTAGGTTCAGACTCTCGATAAACATCGCGAGTAGACTAAGCGTGCTCGAACGACCATAGACGCTCGAGATTAACAGTACTCGATAAATCCGCCTCCATGTACATCGAGGTTACCTGCCGGTTGATTGAAGGTCGTCGGTTTTCACCCGTGATGACCGGTCAGATCAAATTAAACGAAAATGATGAAGCACTGCGTCCTTCTAGTTACCAATCTTCTGAAGCCTCCTCGAGGACAATCGTATCGTTGGACATGCCCGCTATGTCCCAGTCTGCCGAAAGAATCCAAGTTCTCCATTCCTGAAAATTGGCCCCCGGTTCCCAGGCGACCCGAATTGATAATGATATCAAAACATTTGTAAAATATCCACAACAAATTTGGTACGAATGAAGAAGAACAGTATGGTGTCCTGTTCAACATGCTATTGATAAACAGACTGAGAATAACACGACGTTAGGAGCAAGCTGTAATATTCTACGTTTCAACCACCTCGCGTGGCCTTCCTCGGGAGTGTTCTAACCGAAATTTGAGCAGAACACTCTTGAAGAGGGCCACCCGAGTTGGTTGAAAGGTAGAATATTACAACATGCTTCCAACGTTATGTTACTCTCAGTGTGGTCGTGGGTATCACAACATCTTTGAATGTTTCCACTATTCCTGCCTCAGTTCATTATGAAGTTAAAGTTAAGGAGGGCACAGCTGGGAGTTCGTAATGGGTTTAGGAAAGGTTTAGGCCTAGATAATGTAGGTTGATCAGGAAGGACAGGTGCAAATATTTTCCCATCTAGCTCATCACACAAACCAAATACTTGCGAGTTTGTAGAGTTTTATCTTGGTTTTGTTCACTAACGATGCTTCACTAACGATGCTTCCCCAGTGTACAACAACGTTTTGCGTCATCTCCGCATGTTGTTCGAATTGACTGAAAATAACCTTGCAACAATAAAGTTTTGTGCACGCACGCCTTTCTGCTCTTCTACCTGTGGCGTAGTTGCTTGACGATATTACACGGATCTCATCCATTTTAAGCTCCGTTTTACTCCGAACATCGTCGCAGCACCGACCGCATTTCATTCGCCCACGGTATTCTCGGAATATCCTCGCTTCCCGGATACTGGTAATTGGAAATATTGTGGTGGTCCTCTTGAACCTGTAGTGAGATCACCTTCGACGTCCCCAAAATTCTAAAC
>QNGE01006314.1:0-12166 GCA_008508345.1 Paragonimus westermani
TCCACCACAATATGTCCCGGATCTTGTTCAAACCAGTTGTTCTAACTGATCACCTTAGTGCTAAGTTTTCTAAACATGTTGATATTTGCATTGCACGCTTGACCACCAGGTTGCCTGAACTTACATTACTCGTTCAACAACTTCGACACTAAAGTTGTTTCTCATTTATTTTGACACATCCTTCAGGTTGGTTGTCCGACAGACCTTGGGCTAACGTCGTATTGATCAATAACGTCTCACTGGTTCTGTCCGGGATCGCGACGGCATTCGTTCCAGTCCTGCGCACTTACGCTGCGTTGTTGGCCTACGCATGCTGTTTTGGCTTCATAATCTGTACGTGAGTAGGTGCCTCGTTTGGTTCAGTCCGATTTCAAGTGCCATAGGTAAATGTGCATCGTAGTGCCTACTCACCCTTGGGTTATAATCTATTCGGAGCGTACTTTTCCGGCAAACTTGTTCAGCGTTAGCCCACAGGGTTCACATGAATCTAGTTCGGAGGTCGTATCCTCTTTCTAGTTAAACGCCACTCTAAGCTAATTGAAGCCACCCCAGAGGATTTTTGGAGACTGTCTTTTATTTTGTAACGAGTTACGATCAATTTCAATGTAATAGCACCCTATTTAGCACTATAAAGTTTTTCTAAATCGAACAGAAAGTTCTAGATTACACTCACCACGGAAATTATTAGTTACACGTATCTGTAAACCTAGTGTTTCTAAAACATTTGCACATGGTTAGGCAAAGTGTCTAAAATAATCAACAGTGCGCAACTGACAAGGGTCGTTGATATCACTTCAGGCTTGTTCTAATTTGCACTGTGAAATTACTCGCCTAACTGGTGTAAGTCAATTTAAATGTACGCAAGGTTTGTAACTTTTGTTTCTGCCATTGTTGTTGTTTCTGCTACTGTTGTCACTTTTGTCTCTGAACTTGACGTAGCTCTGGCTGAATGTCACTCATTTATCCGTTCAACAATTCCTCCTCAACTGTGCATTCGGACCAACGTTACAAAAGGCTCTAGTCACTTCTATATTTCGACAGTTTCCCTCACGTCAACGTAAATAATAATTTTCAACGTTCTACCAAATTTCGTAATAAGGCAGTTGATAAAATTTCTTAATAAACATCATTGTGTTCAAGAGTACAAATGACAGCTGCTACAAAATTGTAAGGCAACCTTATGCAAAATGATTCTGCAGAAATTTTAGTGATGTGTTCCTGCCATTTTGCTTCATCACTCCGATAAACGGGATAGGTCACACCTGTGGCGAGAGTCTGTAGTAAATTTGTGCTCAGACTCTTCTACACTCGCCTGAGATTAACTCCCAGTTCTGTCGCCAAGCTGTTGATCTTGGTGCATTCACATAAATTACGCAGAATAATCCCCACAGATATTCAACGAGACTGAGATCGGGACAGTTAATTGGGCAATCCAAGACCCTGATTTTTCGGAAATTTAATCACGCTTTCATCGTACGCAACGAACACCGACAAATAACAGTTCCTCGTCAGTTTGAGGAACTGTAGAACAGAGATAGTGTTTCGACATATTCGTTTCATGTGCTCCGTGTTAGGGTCAGTTCAATCATCTGGAAGGCTAAAAGTATTTCCCATAAAATTAACATGCATTCATTGTTTGAGTGTTGGCTGAAGCCTAACTCTAGTTGTGATATTATGTTAAGTTTTGTCATCAGTGGAGCAGATGTATTATTGGTGAGTCCTGGACATCTGAGTGGCTGCAACTGCCACGAAATGGCTGTATTCCACCTTCTTATACCTTTGCCATAGAGTTCTGTGCAGCGTCCGTTGTACAGCACGTGTGCAGACATTGAGCTCAAGTGTCGGTGAGAGCCCTGAAGCACCTGTTGCTGATTCAAAGACTAATCATATTGTTCAGCTTATTTCGCATTGATACGGTTGCTCCTCGTCATCCTCTTTCATCGGCACAACTTTCTTCCAGATTTTCAAGCAAAGCTTAAAAGCATCTCTTGGTAATCTTTTCTGTGTCCATTCATTTCTATCGGAACATTTAAACCACATTTGGAAACCGGCTAGTTTTCACCCTTAACATAATGCAGACAGTACGACTGGAAAATGATCAGCTAGTTGTGTTGAGTATGCCGATCCACTTCACTTCTTGTGACAAAACGCCCCAATTTCTTCAATGTTGCCTAGATGACGACGTATATCAGTACACAAGAGAAAATGATCACCATATGACCGGCAAATATTGAGCTGACACTTCAGCCAGACTGTATCATGGCAATTCGGGTGGGACCGTGTAATTTTGCGAAGATTATGCCTCGCTGTACCATTGGGTATTCCGCTACAGACCCATTACAGGAAACCGTTATTTCACAGTATGCCTTGTACTAGCCTTAGGTGTTTGTGCACAAATCGCTTAGTATTTTAGATATAAATCCACCAAATTTACTCAAGAAAAACTGTTTGGCTGCACAACTTTAGCATCGAGAACATGCTCTCATTCTAGACCTACAAAGTCTACGCACTTGCACTGCCTCAATGTCCATTCGTACGGAACAAGTTAATTTTTGTCTGTCTGTGTTTTGTTTGTGTTCTTTTTGACATAGACAATTAACATGACTTTTTTTGAATGCCAGACACCATTTCTCTCATATCGGACGAAACCTCCACGACCAAAATTCTCATGAACATGAAGGCAATAAATGTTGGAACGATAGCAACATTTTGCCAATGAAACCCTCATCGATCCGGTTAATAACAATCAGAAAAAGTCACCGATTTTTGTTATTTTTTCAGTTACTTCTCAGGTCCCTTAGACATTTTGGATGATCCTTTGTTGTGCGTTTTGGTGTTTTCCTTTGGACGCTGAATCTACACCCAATCGCTAGATTGAACAGGTGCAATTTGTACTAGTTGGGCGACCAGGACCAAATGTGACTATCACCTCGCTGCAAGCCTGTATGCTCATTAGACAATACTCGTGGTGGGGCTGGAGATACTTGTGGATCAGCAACCGCATCTTGGCACTGAAATGTAATAACAGTTGATCTCGTTCCAGTGCTTTCCAACAAGAATGTCAGGGCATCGGTTGACCATTTGAGTCCGTTGTTTATTTGGTGTGTTACCACAGGAAATCAGAAGCTACTGCAAAACTCACAGGTTGACTTCAGCTCTACTAACGTTCTGGCACCCGTTATACATTGTGGACACATCACGGTTCAAGCAGCAAACCTTACTGAAGAACAGGCGAAATGCCCTCTGGACAGACTTTGTATAGATCGAATGTAACTCATAAAATTCATAAATTCATAAAATCATATGTATTGCCTACCAATAGTCACCTTTTTCTGCACTACAAAACTGTGTTCGATTCATTAAGACCACCACTTTTCGAACCATTCATTGAGCCAAACTAATGAAAAACTTTCTGTCGCTGGCAGAATATCAGCAATAAGCATGCTACCTAATGGAAGGCCGATTGACCCTAGACACGCTGATACAGCATAGATGACGCCAGCGACTATTTTCATCACTGTCACTCACCTCAGCATGCGCTTTTTAGTCTAACGTTACAAGATACCATTTGCAGTACCGCAGTGTTTAAGCAGAATCAAAGTAACTCACCGAAGTTACGACGTTTGTTGACCGGTTCGGGTACTTAGAGATTGTGCTAGCAGCGTTGGAGACCTGGGAATTTAAGTCATGCTCTGTATCTATAACGGTAGGGTTATCTTCATTAATTTATATTACCTGTGACGATTAAGTACCATCTATTCGAGGTTGAAAGTCTACATATATAACAGTCTGTCGCATCAGTAGTGTGCTGATGCTGCATTCGGCAAAGGTGAAACATGAGGTGAATAGTTAATGACCTGATCTAGACAAATGAAGGTAGCTAACGACAAGCTAGTCACCGAAAGACAGGTTTACCTCTTGGGTTGCGGTCCCCGTGACTAATCTAGGACGCAACTAGATAGACATTAGGAGCTTGAACGACTAGCTAAGCCTCGTGACTTGAATCCTATTGTCGTTTGAGTGAGTGGTTTGTGAAGCATGTGCAGGCAATGAACTGAGAAAGTGTGAGCCACATAGATGTTGTCTTGTTTATACCTCCTTGCTTTAGTTGAAAGATGTGGAAACATTGGTGTTACACGTTTAGGTTTGAACCTAAACGCTTTGTCGAAAATAATGTATCATCATTTCTCAGTTGTTTAGTCATTAACGGTGGCTTGCTTTTTCTGTACATTACTTCAACCTTTAGTGTAAACCACGAATGCAATCCTGTCGACGATGATGGCTGGTGTGTAGGATCGACAGAACTGCTTCTCACGGGTAGACCTAGTTACGGTCGTCCGCACAGTTGCGTGAAAAATCGTAACCAGACAAATGATCAGTATTCAGTAAAGGATAAGTGGGCAGTGATTACTGAGACTACAACGGCTTTATCGAGCCAACTTATTTAGTGTCAGTCAGTGGACCTACACTTGTTCAAACGTAAAACAGGTCCAAACAACGACAGTGTATGTCTGACCAATAAGTATTGGACACTACAAGACAGCGTGTTCATTTTTTATCCAGGGACGTTGATCCATAGTAATGGTAGGTCAATTGAATGGGAGCACGTGATTACACAACTGTTGTGAACAATCGAATTAGCCATTTGGAGAAAAGTTAGGTGGACAGATTGGCTATTCCAAATTGACAGAGTGATTGTCATAATCAGAAAATCTTTTAACTCCTTCCCTTTCATAACTTGCGGTTTTCATCCCATCCTTTCATCTATTACCATGGCCAGCAATTGTCTACCATTTGTTCCTCAAAACCTTCTACAGAATACTCACTTTTCGCTATCCTTTTCTTTCTGGCTCGTTCTTTTGATATACAACCTAACTTTCTGACTTTTCTTATTCCATTACCCGAAGTATTTTCAGTAATATTTCGTCATAACTATCTGTGTGTTGACAGTAATCATCTCAAAAAATAGCGTGAATAAATCCACGGGTGCCACGGTTTTGTCACAGCTCTCGTAACTCAAGTGCTTTGACATTGGCATCCGAATACCCCACCGGAAAGGCCACATTACCCTCCATGGTAGGGTAGTGTAATCATTAATGATCCGATCTTTGAGTACAACCGAGGGGCTCGTTAATACTATGAGATAAAAAACAGCACTTCTTGCTACGTTGCGAGATAGTAACGTGGCAGGCCTAAAAAAATGTACTGTGCAGCGGACACTTCATAAAGCGCGTTTGGTGAACGATCGATAAATTAGGGTGGGGGAGAGTGCTGTTTCTTGATCTGCATCACATTCAGTGGCACTGAGATTGAGATATACGCAATATTTACCGATTTTCACAAAAGTTGTCATAGTGCTCCCTGATGGAAAGAAGTTCCGGCCGGTTTAGCCGGTTAATCGAACCCACTGTTTACACGACTTCTAAGTGGGGGAAGTATATTTCAAACAAGAGTTCATCAATGATTCTCGGGTGTTGCGTTAAACTACACTGGCATTCTTGGATAATAATCTGCATTCAGCAGGCCATATGGACACCTGAGAAATTCTGTTACCACTCATTTTGTCACAACCGTCTGAAATGATTGTCTACCGTCAAGGCAATGCAGTAGTATACTAGTGTTACACAACTCGGCTAGTCCCCTGTCAAACTAGAGTTTTGAAGGAGTATACCTATATTTCAGATATAAGCTACGTCTGTTAACCTCTGGGACATCGGTGGCTGTTGTGTTGATAAATCACTTATGAGATGTGTGCTCAGTTGGGGTGACAACGTTTTCGATTGAATCCGTATGATTATCGCCTTGAGTATTCTCATGGTCTACACAGTTACATTGAAGTTATGGCGACGTTTTCAAGTTATTCTGATTAGCTTTTGCTTTGTAAATTTAGATACGTCAACTGATCATTCTGAAGTGCATACTAAGGACACAAGTTCAAAACATGTCCTCATACATCTGACGTGCAAACAAATGCGACATGTAAAATTCGGTACTGTTTCAAAATATAAAAGCTAGTAAATATTAGTCACACACAGTCATGTACCTCTGGTACCAGTGGTTTTCCTCTAGGTTTTGTTTTTTTATACTCCCTGTTCTACAACGTTATTAATCAAAATTACGGTAGACGACGATTCTTCAATGGGGCATTTTTTCTCAATTAGCAATGTACATGCAAGTGCAATTTTAAACCTATTGTTGAACTGTGTTTTTGGCACAGTGCGATATATTCATTAAGTTGCTGATGGAAATTTTCACCTAGAACACTCACCAAATTTAGATAAACGCTTGTTTACGCGTTGGTTGATTATGAGACTATTTGAAGCTTCCCTATTATCACGCCATTATTTCACTAAGCTGAAAACCTTGTAGGAAATCCTGATTTCTTTCGAATGCATGATTAGTAGGGAAATAGAAATGACTAGGAGAGTGCAAATAATTCCGCTGTTGAACGAGAAGTGATGATATGAATAAAAATTACACTTTTGTGATTGAGAAGAGCTCAGCCTGTTTCCGGGGAACAATATTTAGGCAAACTAAAAAATGTTTGGAAGTAGAATGATGATATTGTACACGGCGTTAGTTAAATAAATTGTTATAAACTTCTCAGAGGGTTACAGCAAAACTGATTACCAAGTACTACATACAAAGTATTTCAGAATAAGGGAGGGATTCTTAGGCTAAACACAAAAATGACATAGGTTAGGCAGAGAAACAACAGTAGGCAGAATAAACGATGCAAATTCCCATTATGGACAAAGAACTAGTTACTTTAGTTTTGTCGGTCGACTGGCCTTGAGCATGTAAAAGTCACTCGTGATTAGCCTTTACTGCTAGAGTTGTTGAGGCCGATTATGCCTTTTAACATTGCACTGGCAGAAATGCTGTTATACTAGTACTATGCATCAATAGTCATGCACTGATTTACTACCAGGTGTTAGTAATTTACAAAATGACCCACAGTCAAAGACAGCAGAATAGATAACTGATAAAAATGGCAGAAGGAACGGTCAGGATAGAGGGTGCAACATATTGTTATTCTGCGAGAAAATGAATCTGGTAAACTTTCGTAAATTATAGGTTTCCTTTGTTAAATATCACGATTATTGAGAATTATTGGACTCATGCGACCCGTCGAAATTTTGCCTACGAAAACCTCGAAATTTCTACCATTTAACATCAGGGATCCAAGTTTCATAGAGATAGTCAAACCATCCAAGGTGAATTATCCATGCAAGCCAAGTGAATGGAGCGAGTCACAAGTGACGCTGATGCTTAGCTCTCGGTACTTATCGGTTGCATAGAATTTACGCAGTACCACTCATTCGCTCAAATGACACTTCACTCGACGCAGGCTTGGCATACCGTTCACTGAGAACATCACTAGGCGATCGATTTGAATGTGATGCGCCATTTCGCTACAAGGAGTTCGGTGGAATAGTATGGACGTGTGGAATCGACGATGGTGCACTTAACGATATCTGTAGGACAATTTTGGAGGTCAAAATTCCCTTCGACTGACCCTGTCGCGCTCACCCTAGTGACCCTGTCCAACTACACGCTTGTTATCGTTATTCCCACAACCCGTGCCTAAAAGTACTGATTCCTCCAGCCTGCCTCTCTCAGCCGTTGAATCTCATCCACCTGCCCACACACCCACTATCAGTCCCACCCTCCCTACCCCTGCGAATACGGGTTCCTACCGTACGTCATGACACTGTCGCCAGCTCATCGGTCTGCCCGAAAGCCGGGTATTTAGACACACATCAGTGCCTGTCGGTCGCTTGTGCCTGTACTTGTCGTGCCTTTTGCGTGTCTATTGCGGCCAAACCTTGCGTTCTGTCCCACGTGGTTTCCTGCAATTGAGCGCATTGTTTATGTCAATAGTACCACGTTTCCAGCGACTTGATTTGGTTCTGATATTTGACGTCGTTGTTTATCCGTGCTTCACTCAACGTTCGTCGGAAGAACGTACAATACCATTGGTTGATGACGATATACTTCGTACATGAGCTGATATCTAGTTATCTGCACAGCCGTTGATGACCATCGAGACGGCTAACCGTTGCTACCGGGGTGCATATTTTGAGGGTCGCTGTTTTAAATGTATGAATTATTTGTAAATAGGCCACAGACGCATCAATTGTTTGAAGACATTCTCTCACAGTATTGACCGACCATTTGGGACCTATCAATCACCACTAGACGTTCTGTTGTGTTTACAGTTTAGTGTTTATGTTACCGGTAAAGTAGCAAATTGTCTAGCTATGAACCGTTAAAATGGAAACTGAAAAATTGGTTCATTTCCTTTGTTGCGACCGGAGATTCGCCTGTTCTGAAAATCGTACAGACACCTGTGAACTGGTGGTGCTTTTCTCAGTTAATCTGACTGCGGTATTTTTGAAATAGAAGACATTTTACACCTACAGTTGTTGATCTTCCTAAAAAAGGTTCCCGTTTTGTTTACAAAGAACTTCATCTAAGGATGAATAGTTCCTGTCCCTATACACAATTTTTCAGGAAGGACTGACTTAATTTTTAGTAAAAATTCTTAAGTAAATTAGCGTTCAAGCGTTTCCTGTAACTCCCAAAATTTAGTTACTCACATTTCTGTTTATAACACTGACATTTTTTTCATAGTTCAATCTGGTTTACGTGAAGGTAGATAAAATGGTCAATTTAGATGGTGAAAACTGGCGGTTCACTAGTTAATGTTTCTTATACAATATGACTCGATGGAGAGAGTTATGGTGCACTGACCAATACCCGATATCCCACACCGAAATTGGAGTCATCTTGCGACAGAGATAATTCTCTGTCCTCTTGATTTCGGGTTCATTCAAGCGAAGTGGTAATGTATAAGGCGGATTATTGCGAAAATCCATTAATCCAGAAGGAAGTGTTGTGGAGTAAAATTAGTCTGAGCGATCGAAGTCGTTAAGGGAGTAAACTCAGCTGACAGTGTAGAAAATTGGGGTGATGGTCTTGCTATATTTTGCACATACCCAAGCCAGTTAATCACTGGTAACTGAGCTTGACCACTTGTTTTGTTCACGAACGTGCGTTTGTGCACTGAACGGTGAGAACGGTCTTAACATTATCTGCTCAGGGTTGTAAGTCGGAATGTTCACAGAACGTGGACATATTACTAACTACTACAAAGCCACATTCTGCCAAAGTCTAATCTACTAAGTATGAAGGGGGGTGCACATGTTACACCTGTTTTTAGAAAGTTGCTTTCCGGCAACTACTTTGGTCCTTAGGTGAACATCTGACTACAATAAATGGTGAGATATAGTTAAATCAGTTCCATTGTATGTAATATCTAGTCTATTCGGTGGACGATGCACACGAGGCGCTGATTCATACTCATCTGGCATTGAACACTGGACCACACAGTAGGACTGTAAAAACGTTCCGGTGGTATGTTTGCATCCACTGTGGTAATACATAAGTATGCCAAGTTGGAATTTACGGGCTGTTGACTTTCGTGCGTGTTGCGGTTAGATTCTTCAACCCTCGAAAAGCAAAGAGTACACATCCTGTTCTGTTTGTGCGTGTTAGATTGGAAAAGGTCACGTTTTGTTTGAAATATCATCCTCTTCTAAGGCGAGAAATTTTTCTTAATTTTACTATAAAGTCTTTCTTTATTCCGTTTGAATCGATTAACTTGAACAAGGTGATCAGAGAATACATATTATAAGATAAATTCTTCCCTAATACCCTCGTTAGCAGTAAAAATGTGATTACCACAAAGGCGAGACAACGGTCACTAGATGGATAAATATATGTATAACCCGATCCTTATCGTAAATAACGTTAACCACTAAATACACAACAATAAGTGATTGAGAACTGACGAATTTTATTGTGTAGAATTGGCTACTGACAGTTGATCACTAAAGCATAAAACATCGTCAAATACTTTGAATTGCTACTTCTGGTTTCCACATGTTTTGCGATGAAATACAATGTTTTTTGATGAGTAGTCGGGGATTTGGTTTATTTTCAAGTTGACCATCACTCACATTTGATCGCAGCCTTCGCATTCAGATAGACTTTCTAATCGGCTGAATTGTTCACAAGCGAGAGTGGTTGAGCGTTCAGATGTGATAATTCGGTTGTGCCTACAGTGAGGTCATTGGCGCAGTGGTCAACACGGTTGTCTCATGATTGGAATGGCCGGAATTCAAATCCCAGCTGTGGCAAGGATATGCACTACTGATGAGTTCTAATGAGAGCGAAACTCGAGTCTAGTGCTTCTTTTCGAAGGAAGCTGGCTGCAAAATCTACCCGAATACGAACGTCGCGATCAAATATGAGTGATGGTCAATTTGACAATATTTCTTGTTCGCTAAACGTCTATCGCCATCTAAAGCTCTAGTACATCTCCCAAACAATCCGGTAAATGGTTTCACAAGAATGCCCTTTTTTCTTGAGTGGTTAACACGTGTCTCGTTGTTCATGATTTAATGCCACCACATGACAACATCAGATATGCACTGATCATTTTCCGTACTTTGTGATGGGAGCGCAGTTCGCCACTCGTGCCAATATTTTATGACCCTCATCGTCTAGCGTTGACCTCTGTGGTATGGTCCTAAATCGAACACACAGTGTCGAGGAGGATTTGTGCCTTTTCTACAAATCCGGTTTTGCAGGCAGAAGCAGGAGATCTTTATTTTTTAAAAGTTATAGGGAACAAAAATCCATCACGATACCTTAACCAGTCGACGCAAGTTACCACATCACGTTATCCTCTACAACATGTTACTCGTGAGGTCCGAGTCATAGGCGCTTTTGAAAGGAACCAGGTGTTATTTATGGAGGTGATTGTGGAAAGTATGAGACGACATGCTGTGCCAGTAACAGTAGATGGGGAGTACCGAATGGATGCACTGTTATCATGTTCTGAGTCAACGTCAGTTGACTGGAGGGGGTCATTTCAACTACGGTCATCCTGAAGGATGCAACTCGGCGTGAGTTTGGAAAGGCCATACATTGCTTTCCAGTAAACGAATATGAGTTCACGTGAAATCGCCAAACGACTTCAGAAGTCAAATATTGCTGTTCACGGTTCTTGATAGGCCCATTCCTTACAAGTAGGTTGTCAACGACAGGAAACATCCTTGTGTTTAACGTTTTAGCGTGAACCATTGAAAACACTTCACCAGAGCCGGAAGAAGACACAACCTGCAATATTTCAACATCTCGTCCATTCTCATCAGACGCAAACGTAAAACATGCAAGTTACATAAGACAGATAGGTAAGGATAGACAGGATGTGGACACAGACATTCATACCGAATATTATGTCACCAGCACAACAACAAAAGGGGAGATTCCTTTCATCGCTTTCGTACACAGCGCCGGCTGCCGAGTTTTGATTAACGCATGGCTTTGTTAAAGGCTAGTAGCTTCGGGTACCGATTACATGACAAAACTTTGAATGAGCTAGGTTGGTCAAGTTGTTGACCTGTTGTCAGGGGGGTGTTTACGAATCAATGATGAAAGATTTTGGCTCATTTAATTTTGAAGAATTTTCTTTCAGGCAAATAAACGGAGTGGCTATTAGCAGTACGTTACGCACAACTGGTTAATGTCTTGGGGATGATCGAACAACAGGTTCCAGGTAATATTGCCAAAGCCGTGTTTTACAAGCGGTATGTGGATCGTATTTTGATTTTTACGAATACTCATCATTTCGACTTGTGTGTTAACCTTAACTCTAATAACCTCAATTCTCCTTGCCTCACGAAAGTGAATCAAACAGCAGTTTAGCTTTCTTGCTTATACTTACGACCAGACGTGGGGAGGAAACATTACAGGAATCTCGTCGCGAAGTAACATAGAACAAGCAGTATCTTCAGTTCTTCAGTTTTTTGGTTTGGTTCACACCCTATTCCATAGGACCAGGCATATTTGCGCCTCTGACAAACTGCAGAGGGAACAAGAGACACTGAGGAGAATGTTGCTGGCAAATGGATATCCGGAGAAGTTCATAGACGTTCACAGCATGATAAACAAGTGCACTGAGCCAGTTCAAACAGCTCAACAGAAAAATATGTTTATGTTTTTGCAATTACTGATGAGTAGTCGGGAATTTGGTTTATTTTCAAATTGACCATCACTCACATATGATCACAGCGTTCGCATTCAGATAGACTTT
>QNGE01006314.1:13013-33001 GCA_008508345.1 Paragonimus westermani
TCATCATTGATTCGTAAACACCCCCCTGACAACAGGTCAACAACTTGACCAACCTAGCTCATTCAAAGTTTTGTCATGTAATCGGTACCCGAAGCTACTAGCCTTTAACAAAGCCATGCGTTAATCAAAACTCGGCAGCCGGCGCTGTGTACGAAAGCGATGAAAGGAATCTCCCCTTTTGTTGTTGTGCTGGTGACATAATATTCGGTATGAATCTGTGTGTCCACATCCTGTCTATCCTTACCTATCTGTCTTATGTAACTTGCATGTTTTACGTTTGCGTCTGATGAGAATGGACGAGATGTTGAAATATTGCAGGTTGTGCCATTTTTTCTGTCGTGATGAAATTGTTAGGGAGAACCCAGTGTTTGAAACCACCAGAAAGACCTTTAAACACCTCAGCTAGGTAGATTGCCAGACAACGACATAGTGAACCTTCGTGAATCAAAGAGACAAATTCAGCTGTTCTTACAATGAACGGATTCTGGTTTCTCGTGGGCACCTCTGCGAAAACCTATGAGGTAAAGTACCGGCGAAAAAGTTAACCCGGGTGGAAATGCTCTTCTAGAGAGATGTTACGTTTGGAAAATGAATTCAATGATAGAATGTCAACGACTATTCGAAGGTGAATTCACAGTCACTGAGATGAGTGAACTGACTACACTAGGTGACAAACAAGTTTCCATTTGGGTGTGACTATCCATTGGGAAGGTTTTCATTGATTTTTTCACTACATATATGTTAGTGGGAGTTAGTTTCTAACGTGATAACGTCTAACATGGATATAGCATCTCAGAAACTCAGTGTATTTGTTGGGAAAATGTACTAAAACGACCTAAATGTAATTCCACTTTTGAAATAAAATTTGTACTACAGAAATAATTGCATAAACTGAGCCTAATCATGCTAAACCCGCTTATCAGGAGCAACGCGAAGCGGTTTGTAGGGGTTTCCAAAAATAATGGACAGAGCATTTCTCACTGGAACCTGTCGGGAGAAGTCACTCAAGCCTGGTGTATAATTATGACATGGCTGTTGATCAAATTTTTCTTAATACCTTTCCAAAATCATAATGATTTCCGCTCTGTCTTGTAGGTAAGAAATGGACGTTCTGAGTTTAAAGTCAACACTATCCGTAAAAAACTGGATGGTCTTGTAACCCAAACACCATCAATTTTTAGGGATATCTCTGTCAAAAATAAGGAGACAATTATTACGCCAACTTGCAACCGTGTACATGAAACGTAGAAAAACGTGGAGCTCAACGTGACTAGTCAGAATGAAGCTATCTTCACCAATTCTAACGCTGCTGTTGGATCAATCCGAAGATTAATGTCAAGAATTCCTTTGATCTGAATGTGTTCTAGGTGCACCCAATTGAAAAGCCCGGATCATTGTAGCGCTCTGCTATGCCTGTGTGGCATGACCAGAGTTTTCTGGACAACTGAGTCTCGGTTTAAAATTTACAAATACGATGATTGCACTTGAGAGTGCCGAAGTAGTGGTCACCAAATTAGACCACGGATGACACTACCTCCAGTTCAAAACAGCAATAGATATTTTCAAGTTGACCATCACTCACATTTGAACGCAGCCTTCGCATTCAGATAGACTTTCCAGCCAGCCTCTTTCAAAAAGAAGCACTAGACTCGAGTTTCGCTCTCATTAGAGCTCGTCAGTAGTGCATATCCTTGCCACGGCCGGGATTTGAACTCCGGCCGGAAAGTCTATCTGAATGCGAAGGCTACGATCAAATGTGAGTGATGGTCAACTTGAAAATAAAACCAAATCCCGACTACTCATCAGCAATAGATATAACCATGTAAAAGACAGTACTTGAATGAGTGGTAGGCGCGTACTCGTAAACACTCGAAGCGTATAGGTCCCTGAGATTATGTGACAAAAACATCCGTTTCACAAAGCTGGATCTGCCACATGGGCCATGTAACGCTCCATGGGCGTTGGAAAACTGGAGACTGACGTTGACTACAGCTCAGTTGTTACCAAGATTCCATCGGTCGCTAAATGGTAATCCGATTGAACATATTTGAGACGGGTCATGTCGCTGAGCATAGAATATCTATCTGTGGGTTGGATTAAATCATAGATGAAGAGTGGATCCAATTCTATCGGAACGGTCATCAAATATCAATCTCGGAACAACGCAAAGCGCTTCTCATTGAACACCAGATCTTGAATGAAATGATTGGTGCTGTCTCACTGCAACACGTTCATCACGGGAGGATTGGACACTGGCTTTAGTGGTGTATATGCTCTTCAGTCTTGCATTCATGGGTCAGTTCTGTTTTACCGTTTCTCTCCGTAATTGGTGGAAAACTTCTATAGTGGTATGGGACAGTGATTTATTATTTGTCCGGGAATGGTGTTACTCGTTTAGGTTGCAAGCGCGAGGCCACTTGTTCAGTGTTGTAAGCGCGTTCCGTTGTGGTAGTGATTTATTGGTGTTAGGTGTTAAGTACATAGTCGCTATTGCAATGACGTTTGATATAAACGGATTGTTTGAACACACCCGCAGGTGATATTTTCGCGGAAAGTTTTATAAGTCGAAGCTCTGTGAAGATACTGACAGACATTTCAAGCACTGTCGTCTTGATGTTCCATAAAACAGCGTACTATCCAGTGACCTCAAATGTGTTACGCGTACGAAACTCGAGAATTCCACCGAGTGTTCGGTTTATCTTGTTAAGTGGCGTCTCCCCGTCATATTCCCAACTCACTGTTGTCTACTGTTCACCTCAAGGCTCTGACAACCAGAGCAACAAAACGTCGGGTCTTGGCGACGGAGCTCTTGTGGCAAATCAGATTGGTACAAAGCCTGTGCGAAATTGGTTTCGGATATGGTCCTTTTAAGGAAAAAGGTACTTAAATTCATCCGATTCTGCGGAATGAGAGTCAAACGGTCGGTGGGGTCACCACAAGTTAGACTGAATAACACGGAAACACCCGCATTGTATAAGAACGGAACAATTCGGGGTCGGCTTAATGGAGTTGCTATGCGAACTAACCATGGAGCAGTGATTGAAAGGGTAGTAAGTAAGACAGATTTTGTATACCAAATGATCTTCACATCTAACGGAGAGAAACTATCATTTCCTCAATACTCTATTGGCCTAGGTGGGCATAGTTGAACCACTCTAATTTACTCAAGAATGAATGTTTCAAATCTTATTGGGCTACTCACGATTCGTTTGTTTTGTTTCAAGATGTAGCTAAAAAGGTTGCTAGAAAGGAGACTGTTCATCCATCACTGTGTTCCACAATGGTGAATGTTTTCTCGGAAAGAAATTTTAAAAGTGGAACTCAACTAGCCCCGTTCCAACAGGTTATGAAATAATGTCCGCTGCTCACCCTCAGCGACCTGTTAATCAAAGGGCTGAGTGTGGAATGACATCAGCAAATCACACTTACAGGACTGCTGTTACCATGATCCTGCCAGTTCTGTATGCGGTGGCATTCAAAATGGCCTTGAGGAAATGATGCTGTTTCTTAGTTCAGTAACTAGGTGCTTGATACTGTCGACGAGGCCGACGGAATGTGCGACTGTTCTCGGTGACGCAAGTAGTACGGACGACGGTCTGTGTGAGTTCATGCTAGCTTTAACTGGCGTCCGTCTGCCACGTTTAAAAAACAAGCTTTGCGGCGTCAGACACTGATGCTGTTATATTTTGCAGCTCACTGACAAACGATACACTTTATGTTCATCCCTGTCCTCGTGCGGCATTGATAAGTTGGAATGAAAAAACTGTGGTCATCTCCGGCAACAGGGTGCTGTTAGCCAAAGTTTGATCACAGCTTTCGCAAATATCTTTCGGGAGTAATAGTTGCCTTCATTTTGTTGGGTAAACAAAAGCTATGCTGATTAGCTGTATGAAGTAGACATTACATTTTGGCTGTTTTCACCAAAAGCAGCGAACTTTTTATAGTTTTTTGAAATACCTGTAAATTCCACTTTATTTGGTCAGTGGATCCTCAAATGTGTATATGCTGCTTCACTGAATGTTCTGTTCATCTCGAGTTTGCTATCAAAAGATTCTGCATTTTCTGCTAGAGCCCCGCTGTTTCCATCAAGTTTCCCATAAAGGAATCCTGGACTATTTGATCCATATCGGCTTACAATTTGTGAAGATGTTACACACGAAACCCATATTTGATGTAACCGACACAATTAACTCAGTCCTCTCTGAATGCATTGGTGCATTTCCAAGTGGATCCCATCGCAAGCATTTATTTATGCGCATCTTTTTTCTGATATCTCTTTCTTGACTGGACTCCCACAGAAACTCTGTCTAATTATTTGTTCACCAACAATTTTTTTAATTGTAACTGGACCTACATCAACACAGTGTTGCCTGCGGATTGTATACCAATAATAATCATGATTATGTGATATTAGTTTGCTCATTAGATCGGTATGTGACTAACTGCAATTTCCGTCATCGAGGAGCTGAACTGAATTGAATTATCGAACTTTCGAAAGCGGACTCGTGAAAGTATAGTCCCCCCCTTGTGATCAAACAAGTATAGTTTACAGGTTAGCCAATGTTCGTCTCGACTAATCGGATTACGCTATAATTTGTAGTGAACAGATTGAAAACGGAAGGGACGCATAAAGATGACGCACCCACCAATGATCTCTGGTTCAAAACCCTCGTGTAGTTTGACCGGGAATGGCTTGCAAAAATTTGTGACTTATTTGTTGAAACAAACTGATTTACTAACAGGCGGGGTTGTGGTGAGTAAACAATAAACTCACTGAACTGTTTGCTTTCAGCAAAAAAACTGCAGATGTCTCTGCCAATAGGTTTAGCCTAAACCTGTAGATTCGAACACGCACACACACTGGTAATAATGTAACAAAAAATCGTTCAATAAAGCACGATCTTTATCGTCTAACTCGCTCGTTCCCACGCCACACTTGCGCTCGCGCTTATGAACGAGAATTCTGGTCCATAACACATCGCCGATCTAAGTCGCACGTCCTGGCTGGCTTTTGTGTGTGACCGACGCCTTTTGTTGGAGGTTTCCCGTCCACCATACTTCGTCCGGTCGTCCATATTGTCCGAAATCCCCTCGTTGGGAGNGTCCGGTCGTCCATATTGTCCGAAATCCCCTCGTTGGGAGCTTCGGTCATATCCGACAGCCATGCTGAGGTATACCACCGCCTGTCGAAACAATCGCGTTTCTGATCTGGCCATCCATCCCATTTTGCCTGCCAGGTCTCGTCCGTTGGTACGGTTCCGTTGAGAGATGACTTATCCGATCACCCGTGTTGTCCGCTATCTGCTCACCATGGGCTTTTAAACATACCTCTCGGCCAATTTGCGGTATTTCGCCGAGTGTAAGAATATTCGGACATCCGAATTGGTCCTCCATTACAATAAAACCTCGTTTGGTACCAAAGCATTTGTAACTTAAGTACCAACCTTGACGAACAACCGAACAGTCAGACCACCAGACCGAGCCCCTAACACCACCGCTGTTCCCAACAATCAGAAATCCACTTTCAGTGCGTAATCTTACTGCAACATCTGAGTATGTATTGCAGTATCAATGCCAGTCTACCTGACTTACTTTGTTGGAAGGGGTGTAAGAACCACTGAGTTCAGGGGGAATATTCAAATGACAGAGGGGGTGGATCATGACAACTGTTACCATTGTTTGCTATCCAGGGCAAATCAAGCCTGACTACAACCATAAAGACAGGACAGCTTATGGAACAGTGGCTCTTTACTGCGGTAGGGAAGGACGAAATATCGTCTCTGATGTGACGCCGGATCATTGTCAGCTTGATAAGAGCCCTTGATAGCTGCAGTGACAAACTGTACTGAACTGATTCATTGGTTATCAACATTTGTTCAATTTTCATACCTGTGTATGGTTGTCCTTGGACTCAAAACTCAGACCGTGCAAAATGGCAAGTAAACATTACAGTGTGTCGTTTGATAATACGATTCGAGGACGCTGTAACCTGTCTTCAACCTATTGTAACCAGAGGTAAAATGACACAGTATGACAAAGTGATGTGTGTGGACTCGAAACGACCTGATTGGATTAAAAATAGCGTTTAATTTGAATGATAACAATAATAACTAAAAAATATGCCGGCTGTAAGTCCATTAAACCCAATTAAATTTTCCAGTTTTAGACTGCGTCCAGTTGGATTCCTCTGATTACAGAATAGTTTTAGGATTCACTCAACTCGCAGATTGCCCGGTTGGCCGGCAGTGTGAAGACATCGGAAGATTACTGAGCGCAGACTAATAAATTCACATTTATTCACGTACATTTCACTGTCTACCCTGTTTATCTCACTCGTCTATTCGGACCACATATTTCGCCCTCCTGCCCTTGAAAAGCCTGTTTAACTTGCTGCAGATGAACAAGTTGTCAATTTGTGAATCTTGTTTTACGATGCTTTTATGTTCTTACCTCCTCAGCTGCATTCATCGCCGTACGAACCATTCTGATAGTGGAAGTTTTGGGCCTGGATCGACTAACCAACGCATATGGATTCATGCTTCTGTTCCAAGGATTTGCCATTATCGCGGCTCCTCCATTGTTAGGTGAGGTTTAATCGTGGTTTATCGAAACGTGTTCAAATTTAGCTAGCCCCCTCTGTGTGTGTGTCGCATGTCTTGTTGTTCAAACGTTTTCTTTTTACAGAACTTGCGTTTCTTTCTATTACGTACTTCAAAAAATGCCGCCTCTATCGTGTTCAAATTGACACTGGTGTCCAGCTATCGCAGTGTGTTGATCAACTGCGTTTTCTGTAGTGTTGCTTATGGCCTGCGTTAAAAAAACACCGATCCGCTTGCAAATCGTCCAAAACACAGAAAAATGCTTCTGTCACTTGGCGTCGGCATGTCGAAATATCGATTGCGTGAGACACACTGTGTCCCCATCACATTCATAGAATGTAAAACAGACCACCAAAGTTCATCAAGAGTTCGGTTGGTGTGTTGCCGTTGTGCGCATACTCGCAGATGCGCATCATGAATGAACATACAAGGAGCCGGGAATCGCATGGGATGTCTTAATCTATGCAGGCGGCCTTGTTTGAAAAACTACCCAGGTTACTGTTTTTGTGTCTGTGTTGTATTTTTCACGTAGTTTTACACTGAGGTCACAAGTTGACCGTTTTAACCACTTCTGTTTAACCATCTAACCACCACATTCTAGTGACTTCCACCAGTCGAATCAGACCAACGTCTCTTCTAATCCACTCCTTTCACGTTATATCTGCTTGCCTATTGAAATGTCTGCGTATCTAAAGTTACCAACTTTATCTCTTGCGGTGCCTTATACCCTGCTTTGCGTCGTCCTGTGACATAAGTGATTTAGTGATGGGAGATACTACCGCCTAACTCCCTTGGTTCTGGCGTCGTCATCTGATATGTAACCGCTGTGATGATACGCGCGGTCGCCATGACTATGCATTTACGACGGAGGTTTCCAAAGTGGAAATCTGAAGTACAGCATCAACAACAGCCAAACGGGATGTAAAACAGTGAACAGTTCCGCACGGACAACGTCGTATTGTCATCACAGATGGCAACAGGAGGAGGAGGAGGAACAATTGCAAGAGTTGTACACAGGTCACATTTTTCACTCTTGGTCAAAGAGAGTTAGGTTTTTGAAGGTGGCACTAACGCTGTCATTTGTATATCGAAACAATCCGAGAAGTATGTTACAGCGTTTCAGATGAGGGCTAATATCAAAACTTACTGGTACAGTGGTGCACCACAATTTGGCGCTGTTGAACATACCAAGTAACAGACGGACAGCCTCAAAGCTATAGCATTAGGTCTCAAAAAAGCAATAACGTGCAATTAATAGTAAGTTTTAGTTGGTAGCTCATTTAGCAGTGCCTATGTGGCGAAAGAGCGCCCAATGTCAATTTCGTAGAGAGTTAACACCTTTTTTTAGTGGGGCAAAACTAATTTACATTAGCGGTTACGACTCTACAACAGTTTTTGACACCAGTTTTTGATTGGTCAGTTCGTTTTCACCACCTTGGTTCAAACGAGTCGGTTTAGGCACTAGTACTTAAATGTACCGCACCGTCAAGAGTTAATGATAGCTTGTACAGCATGATTTTATCATAATACGGCAAGCACAAACAGACCAAGGGGAATAACCCAAAGATTGTTCTCAGTAGTTCACTTCGGTCGTTGTTCTCGTCACCGTCATTACTGTGGAAAGGTCCAGCGACCATTTGTGTTTGCAAGCTCTCGTCAGGTTGATGAAAGTGAGTTGTAAAACAAAAAAATATATCTTAGAAGGATCATTAGCTGACATCACTGCAAATGGTTGGAAGCTATTTAAAACTACGATCATTTGTTCTAGTGCATCTCCATAACTAATTTCAACCGGAGGTTTAGTGTCCTTGTTGGAGAAGAGTACCATTTTCAATGCTTGATCTGTGTTCTCAGAACGTGTCATTCTGACCGATGTAATAGCAGTATATCTTCTTAATTTAGCTGAATTAATGGGCTTTCTGAATCCTTTGCTTCTCCAGATAGTTTCGTAAGTACAGTGGTAACTGGTCCAAGAAACAAATCGTAGACTTCGAAGCATTTACCCACTTGTCTTTTGAACAACTCGGGGTTTAGGAATTAGATTTTATTTCTTTACTAAATCACACCTTATTTTCTTTTTTACCATCAAAAAGTTTAGTAATTCTCCCGTGCAGTGCACACATTTTGCGTTTATGTATATATATATATATATATATATATACAAATATATAAAATCAATCATCTTCCAAACTACTCCAACCTTTTAAGACGACTGAACATGCTAGCAAACATACTTCCAGCCGAGGGGCCTCTGACCTAGACTAAGAAGACAAAAGAATTAAGTCTAGTGTTTGTAATCTATTTTGAACCCATAAGTAATATGGCAATCCGTACACTTTTTGGACGGGGGTTTAATCATTAACGGTACTGGACACATTTAGCCCCAAATGCTTGCCAGACTTGTTGGAAGTCTTCGGCGAGAAAGATAAGGGTTGCTGTCAAAAATCCTTCTCACAATCACTGTCGGTATATTATATTCTCTGTCTGAAAGCAACTTGCGATTTTTGAGATTTTTCCTATGCTCACCAGATAATGCTCAATCATAGTGGCTGTCTAACACGTTACTGATACTAGTGTTTTGAGCGAATGGCTCAACGGCCGTATATTTGGAAAACCAGTACACAGGTTATAAGTCTCAACCGGACTACGAACGAAAACACTCATTTGCAAACGACACGGGTCTCAGGACGTTCCGATCGTTTTGGATGCCAGTGCTTAGTTCCTTCATGTTGCAAGAGCCATTGCGTGTGATGCTACCCCCCAATGATCCTTACCGTATCTTTCCCGTATTTGTCCCGCGGTCATTTCGATGTTGAAATCTATTATGCTGCTCCACTACTGAATAGTGGTGGTGTAAGTAATATAGGGCAACCGTCCGTCTTCACCACACTAATTTAGGCAAGTAAGAAGTTGTACATTTCCTGTTCTTACTCTAAGACTCGGTTTTTCTTGTTGACAGTCGCTTGTATCCCTGAGCTTTTGAGCTACTTGAGTAGCATCCGAGTAGATTTGTCCACGATATCCGCTCATTCTCAAACGAACTTTGCGAAACAGTTTTAATTGTTTAAACAACTGGGTGATTCTTACTCTCCAGAGCCACCGCGGAGTCACAGTAAACATATCTCAGACATTTAAATAGCGTAGTACCACTCGTCCTGCTCAGCTGATTGAGTGATCCATTGTGAGTGTGGTGATTTAACAGATCACCTTGTGAAAATCAACAAACAGTTAATGTTCAGTACCTTTCGGTGTGTTCGAAAGAAACATAGCTACTACATGGTCAAATACCGTAGACATGGTTGCATGGGGATTGCCATCCGTCTGATCAATAAAAGCACTGAGCACATGCTTACGTAGTCTCCGTCTCATCGTTGTGTGAGCGCCAGATTTGTATTTGTGCAGCGTACACAATGTATTTTTGTACACATGTATGATAGTGATTCAACTCATCCGTCATTTTGGGAATACTAGAACTATACGTAACAAACAGAAACTGTTCCATTTCAGAAGTATACCTATAATCCAATCCAAATGGAGATATGACGCTTTAAAATAGAACGTAGGTTTAACTTTCCACTGTGTTTAGTTTCACTCATTTTATGCAGGCATTCTGACATTCAGTCGTATGTCGAGTATCATCTGAACACAGTTCATTCAATCCTCACAAGCTGCCTGGAATTGCAGATGGCGCATTTTCCATTTCGGCACATACTGGAGAAATACAGTTCATCGACTTGAAGGTGGTCGATATTTTGGTGTTTAATGAAATGTAGCCCAACTGTAGACTTATTCCAAAGTGAGTGAAATGATTCAAATAGTCAGCGCTTCAATTTCTTGCCTCTCGATCAAAGTACTATTTGATCAGCTCGCACGCTGACGAACCAAAACACGTTTCGACTAGTTTGCTCTGAATAAATAACATAAAAAGACAACTGGGCGTTAGTTATTTGAATTTAACTGTCCAGAGAGTTGTACGAAACACCTCAATTCTGGATAGGCAAAAAATTCAGAGGGCTCTGCGGCTGACTGCTTATCACATGACCAAAGGATTATTTTGGGCAGATTGACGTGCATTGTGGACAGACTAATGAAAACCCCGTGATGAACTATTTGGTTTTTTGTGGACCTTATGCGGTAGTGTAACTTTGGCACGATTTGTAATGGTATCCACTAGTACATAAATAGCTCCTGTTTACGGGAGGTTTGCTGATGTGATGGATTACTTTCAGTTTGAACAGCAAATGTGAATGGGCTTTCGAAGAAGGAAGGATTGTGCTCAATTTATTCACACTCATAACACGGGTCACCTGTGTAGTGTTGATCGGACATTGTAGTTTCAACTGGGCAATTGTTTAGTACATTCTACTCGACAGAAATGAAAATGTTGGTTACACAGCGACACATTGACCCACTGTCTTGATGTGCACACAGTATCCATATGAACCTAAATGAGAAAACGGGATTTATTGGCCATGTGAGTGTATGAAAGAGGATACCTATTCCGCACAAGCGATACGCAAAAGTCACAAGCATAACGGAGGTCACAATCCATTTTTGGGTACCACAATTTGCTTACGATCTAGATATCCGTAAGGTGTCTGCAAGGACATTTATAATATAGTGACTGTATACTTATCGACCGTATTATATGGTGGCCTTATACTTACGAAACGAAGTATACTGGTATTTTAAGAAGCTGTATGGACACTAACGTAACCGACTGACACTGGTTTTCACCGTCTGTTGTTGTTTCAAAAACTGGACTGGTTTCAAGCTATCGAAGTAAACAAATATTCGGGCTAGAACTGGGTAGCCTTATATTCGGCTGTATTTATGGACAAAGTGATGGTACTAAAGGAGGCACAATCTAGGCAAAATCTAGCAATCAAGTAGATGACAACTGGCTGCCGACGTGATACACTGAATCGGTTGTGTACATGTGATTGGGGCTCATTTACACTCGTGTGAATTGAAAGTAAGGACAGTCCGATACGCTTAAGATGCTATGAAACATCAGTTGTGCAAAATTATGCTACTGTGGCCGTACGGTATGAAGCGAATTTCCATGTTGAAACGTTTTAGGGAACTAACCGTTGCTTATGGGTGACCGGTTGCTACTCATTTATCGTGTTAATTAGTAGACCACATCAACTACGGGTGGAAGGGAATCGCGATCAACGAATCGAGAGAGGTCGTCGTAGCCGACTGGTCAGAAACACGAGATTAAATGTCTCGTTCAAGTTACTTGGCACACATCCCCTCCAATATGCATTGAATTCTGCAAGAGTTTCACATCATTCAAATTACTTTATGTGACATTTCCTTGAAGGAGTTTCTCACTTCATTCTTGTTCATTTATGTATTTCCTTTGTAACTAGACCTGCAAAACTAGTCTGAGTTACCTGTGTCTACTGCTTTTTCGCCTGTCTAGGCAACTGTCTTGATTCGTAACAGTCATGGTCACTTGCGCGATCGGGGTGCTAACCGAGTTTCAATGATGTAGTAATCTAAGACGTTTCGTGCTTCAAATGTACGGGGATAACTTGCGTGGTCTTGCCATTGATTCCACAAAGCACAAGAAATGTGTTTATTGTAGATGGCGAATAGGCATGCTTGAACAAAACAACCTTGATGTCAAATAATATGGAATATGGGGTGCTTAACTCTGGTTTACAAGTAAAATGACCGTGTCTGTTCGCCTTTCGAAGTTGTAAAATACAATTACTTTGTTGTACAGATGAAACAAAATATTATGTACTGTCATATGAAAAAGTTAATACTGTGTTGACCAGGTGTAGCGATACACAGTTAACAACCGGCAAACTGTGCTGCTTGTTCTGCTCCTTCGCCAATGCGGTCGCTTATGGATCTTTTACTGGGCGTTCAAGCCTTTGTGGGATTTTGTTAACAAACATCTTTTGGATTAAGCGGTGGCTCGTTTGAAAATTCAAGACAGTGGTAGTAATAATAACACTACCAACAATAACAACTGCGTGTTACTTCCCAGGCGCTCTTAGATGTTCTTATGTAGCGTTACGGTAACTTCCCAATGCTGAGCTCTCTCTGCTGCAAACGCGTTTGGGTTGCCAGTCTAATGAAACTTGTGTTTGACCATTTTATTAAGAAAAACATTGACCAAACAAATCTATATGTTATGAGAAGTACTCAAAGATAATTTTAGTCCATCAGTGTTCGTTATGTAGTCGAGCACTGATTGCCATGGCAAACCATGCAGCCCTCAAAATCCGAAACACTGAATTCCCTTCAACCACTTCATCAGAGCAGAAATATGACATATATTGCGATATGTTAACATTTCTTTCACTCTCATCAGTCGCACACTTAAAACATGCCAGTTATATGCATCATACAGGTGAGGACAAACAGGGGCTGGAAACGTTTTCAACCATATGATATGATATTGTGTAATCACGACCATGGCAAACCGGCAGGTTGCCCCAATCACTTTTATGCACATAACGTCAGTTGGTACGNGGGCTGGAAACGTTTTCAACCATATGATATGATATTGTGTAATCACGACCATG
The DNA here is from genome assembly GCA_008508345.1 of Paragonimus westermani. Taxonomy (NCBI): domain Eukaryota; kingdom Metazoa; phylum Platyhelminthes; class Trematoda; order Plagiorchiida; family Troglotrematidae; genus Paragonimus; species Paragonimus westermani. The sequence continues at coordinate 26,161 of QNGE01006314.1, forward strand.
GCAAACCGGCAGGTTGCCCCAATCACTTTTATGCACATAACGTCAGTTGGTACGTTCGGTTGAGCATAGCTTCGCAGAGAGCCGATAACTTTGGGTTTCTTTTATACAACAGTATTTTGAATAAGTTTAATGGGTCAGTTTGGTGTCCTGTTGCTATGAGGTGTTTAGCGATTGATAACGTTGGATTCCGAGCTGTCAGAGCACCAGGTTGAGGTTGTTGCGCCATCAGTCGTTCCAATCACTTTGAGATGTGTTCGGCAACTCGCTGTGATAATTGTCCATCTGTTCTGCCTATGGGAACATCAATGTAACTGCAAGTGAACTGGTACACAACATGGGAGAGAGAAGAGTTTAGCAAACTACCTTCGCGATTGTGGAGAGCTGGTCTGGTGGTTTGAAATAAGCGCAACTGCGCAGCCGCATACGTTCGAGTCAGAGCATACTTTAATTTGCGTTCCATGTTGTTGGCTAGATGGTCACCTTTGAACGTCAAGACTAGAAAAACATCCTTTTTTAGTTGTGAGTATGGGCTCATCCACTCATCCCACTGTTTGTCTCGATGAATTTGTCGGTTATCCATTTACTATTGAAGTTTGTCTCAGCAACTCCGGTTCTGTCGGCAGTCTATCCGGGAGTACAAGTACGCCTAGATCCATGAAACAGTGTCCTGACCAAAGCCCCTTTGCATGTGGCAGGAGAAAAGCTTTGCGGTGAACTGATTGATGTAACGTACCATCCACACGTTTAGTGATGAATATATCCCTAAGAAGTAAACTGTTGTTTGATTCAACTACGTGTGAATTTTACTAAGGAATTGAAAAACAAATCTAAATGAATTACATAAATGAAAATTGAAATATCACCAACGAATCGTTTGTGCAATGACTCAGCTATGTAATCCAGGACTTACCGCTCAATCGTTTATTAGAGGATGTCTGCTATTGTTGGGCCTAACGCAATAACCATAACAACACTGTCTGCCTGTTTGTACGCAAGCCCCTCAGCATCGTTGGGCAGTGGATATTTTGGGACCCATCCGCAAAGTTTTATCCCCACCTTGCCTGAAGGACTCTTTTGAATTGGCTGTAATCTTAGTAAACATTTGGGTGAGTGCCTAGGTAATGTATTCCATGGGTTTTACTTCTTTGTTTACAGATGTTCCCCTTCATAAGACAGTTGATTTTTTCTGCGACCCTATCGCGAGGCAGGACTTTGATATGTGCTCTACTTGTGCACGGGAAACATTGGCTTCGAGTTTCAAGTAGAATTAAGGAAAACATTTAGACTACTTTGAATCATTCCAGTAGGTCATTAGTTGATAAAATGTTTAATACATTGTACGTGTGCAGCCTGTTCCGATCGATTTGTCTATTTCTATTTCCACAGGTTCGTTTTACGACGTGTTTCGGAACTTCGACTTCACATTCATCTTTGGTGGCGTGGCACTTTTTGTTTCCGGTCTGCTTTGTCTCCCGTTAGCTGCCGTCGCTCGCTGGGAACGTCGCAAGGAGCTGGCGGGGACAGGTGCTGATGACCCGGAAAACGAGGACGACTTTCGTCCATCAGATACCATGGGACCGATGCGGATTATTCGCAAACTGCGCGACAGTTGTGTGAAGCGTTGTTGCTGTCGCCAGACACGTGCGGGTTATGGCCCAGCGGAAGTGGTTCAAAACGATATTGACGTTAGAATGGATCAAATGCCGGGAGTGCAGTAGCACAAACTGCCATGACAAATCCGGAGTGAAATTCAAGGTTTTCAGACCAGTTTCACTCGTAACAATTGGATCCGAAGGCAGTGTTTTCAAAAGTTAACTTCCATTCGTTTTCTCTCCCTGTGTGATATCAACGTGTGAGTGCTTAGTCAACCCATGTGCCGAAGATTTTCTTGACGTAACTGTATGCCATCCGGCATTTCTTTTGATGGATCTCCTTTATTCAAGAATGTTACCATGTAAATCAGAGAACACATTTTGACACCAGTTGAAAGTCGATGATTGTTTGGTTGCTCTGAGATTCCTGTTGTGCGACCGCCTTGGATGGTTCTAATTTGAAAAAGTTAGAGGATGCTCAGAACTGATGAGTTTAGAAGCCAACAATAGGTGTGAGTTCCAAAGCATGTTAGTAACACCGTGCTACTTAAGTTACGCCGCACATTTTGCCGCCCCAAGTTCAAATGTTGACTGTGTTTCATGAGATGAGAATTATCAAACAACACTACCATCCCACCATCTACTGATGCATGACCTCTGTCAATTCGAGGGTAGTGAATAGATGATAAGTCGCCCTTTTGCCAGCACCTATGGATCTGCGCCTTCACATAACATTCATGTCGGTATATCAACGAAGACGAGGATTGATCTTCTTGTAAATGACCTTTACATGGTAGCTTTATCTGGTTGATTATACGTTAAAGACAAGTTGCACATGATGGTTGACGCAAGCCCTTAGTAAACTCTTGGCAAGCTCTTGGTCATTTTAATTGAAATTCGAACCAGCTTGATAGTACTCAATCATTCGTAGTCTGCAATTGGCACACGGTTATTTTAAATTAAGGAACGGCACACACGCAGTGGTATGGTCGAGTGGCATGTGACTTGGTGGACACAGACAACAGTTGTCTGACGAAAGGTTTCTGTATACGGATCTTTACGTAAGAAACAACGGAATGTTTATTATTAGGCACCCCCTGTAATGGCTGACTGCAGTTCAGTGAGCTTTGATGAGAGATTTGAAGTCAATAGATTTTTCAGCGATTTGATTTTACCAGTTCCTGCCGAACCAGTGAGAATAGCTGTTACTCATGAACATGTACTGTCAATTACTTATTTCAGCTCGTAGCGTGTTTTGCAAGAAAACGATAGGTTACCATGATTATTCAGATCAAGTAGAGAATGACTCACATGACAGAAGGGGCTACTGTTCAAGCCAGTTAAACTCGCCAAATAATTTTAGTCCTCGTGATGTTCGAAAGAATATGTCTTGTAGGCAATCTAACTGAGGAGACAAATTGTTAAGATTAGCTCGATGTCGACGCCATTAATGATTAGCAGGGAAAGAATGTTGTTAATTCTCCATTTCAATACGACCTAGCTAGAATTCAGTTCATAGTTGAACGAAGCAATTTTCACTCTTCGCCTATTCCATTATTTACACGCTTGAACTGTCAAAGTGACGGGTCCGGCCAGAATGTAACGCATGAACCGGATCAACAGTGCTTTCAGCGATCGAATGATCGCCCGTCAGCACTCAGATTCGTTTAGGCAAATATGAAATCGGACCACATTTCCCCGACAGCCTTATACCTTTTTAAAATCCGAAAAAAACTATAAGGTAACAAATTAAGGCATGCGTGAATAAGATAAAAAGGTTATTTTAATCCATCCATGTTCAAAACACTTCAGTCGTTTGGACAACTGATCATAAACTGATACAACTTGTGGTCTTTCTTACTCATCGGGTGCTACGGAAAAGATTCGAACTTGCATATAGATGCAAGGTGTAACTACTACAAACCCCGAGTCGTTGATATCAGAACTGTTGCTACACTGACGGCTAAGTACCAAATAGTTTTGGGATGTGATATGAAGCGGCAGAAGGGAACAAACGAAATATTTCATCTTTCAAGCGATAGACGTTTTCCGTTCATGATACATCAAAGACAGACATGACGTCAAGCTTCCAGTCTTTATTTGCAAGTACTCCGTTATACGAGTCAATCAAACAGGCTTATAGCTCTGTAGACGAGCACACTCCATCAGCCTGTTGATGCTGGACCCATGAAAAATCTTAAACTTTATACTTGTAACATAAAACTTCGTGTTGTGGTATACGATAGCTACTAAATTGATGGAGTTGCTGTGTGTAATCCCTTCGCCGTTTTGTCGTAGATGTTTATGAGTTTCAAAGAGTGAAACTGCCCAATCTATAGGGAACGTTTATCCCTATGAATACTATGTAGATTATATTCGGGTTATCGCTAGGGCTAGAGTTAAAATAATGAATTCAGAACACCCGAACCGCAGTCTTGCGTAAGAAGAGAGAAGGAAAAGTCAGACCAACCTCTTTGTAACTGAAAGAATTGACGCGTTGACTGCCTGGATATCAGCACTTAACGGACATTACAATCAATTGATTACTTCCTGGTTGATCTTGTATTAAATGGGTCTGCTGCGTGATGATTTCAACACAAGTCTGATTGCCCTTATTCCAACTTAAAAAGGTTATCCATTATGCCTCACAAAGAAGAGCAGTTGATAAAAATTATTTGCTAAACAACGTTCTCTGATAAGTATTTGGGCTAAATGGTTGATGACTAATTGGATGCAATGGTTTTGCTGACATATCGAGGTACTACCGTTTGGTGTAACTGCTTGTGTCGTTCGGCAAGAGTGGACAATCCACATCTCATTTTGGCACGATTAGCACTACCTTAAGAGGACTAACCAGCATCTGATTGTTCGGATCAGTGTGGTTTTTCCAAAATGACTGCAAACCCAAACGGTGGCTCCGACTAAACCAGCCATCTCAGGAGACCAAAATATATTTTATTCACTCGTCAACTACATACTCTAAACGTGTCATAAAATGGACGTCATCAAAGCCTTCAGCATCCTGTTCAGCATCAGAAAGGAACGCATCAAGTAAGGTTATCAGGCCTTTTTCATGTGTTCCTACACAGCTCTGGTTAACGTTCCAGCAGTACTGATTACTTAGTTTGATGTAATAAAAGGATTACTGATGAGTAGTCGGGGATATTATGATAAGCACTCACACGCGTAGTTGTCCTACCTCTGTCTATCTCTTACTGTGTTCACCTTCCCAGTACAACCCTGTACTAATGTGTTCATACTGTACGAAATATTGACCTGGAAAACCACAGAAGCAAATCTTTAGATTGTCCCGCCATATCTTTCTTTCACTGGAGTACTCGTAGCACACGTGTCGTAAGAAAAAATCGTGTTATTCCGTACTAAGGGACCATGTTGTTTTTGATGTGTTATGAAGATTTCAAATGATAGTTTGGCTTATATAAGTCTGTTGAATCTCCCAGAGTCCACATTCAGTGAGCCTGTTCATATCATCCGTCAAAATTGTCTGTGACAACATCAGGTAACCTTTGTTTGGCTGCCGGCTGTCAGCTTATGCTGTGACGTAACAAAGTTCGTAAACGTTTTACGGGGCAGGTTGGAAATGAAGGGAAGTATATTTGTGTGTTTACATATAAAAATGTTGTATTAAATATGTTTATTTTAGATTTGTTATGTAGGTTAATGATGCTATATAGTAGGCTCGCAGTAATGCCTTGGGCTGGCCATGAAATCCTCAGTGCAGCTTTGAGTTCAAAAATATTGGGCCAGTCGTGAGTAACTGTGAGAGCTAAAAGTACCCGAAGAAGACGGATTGGGTTATGATAGAAAATGCACCACGAAGGTTGAAGTGGAGATTCCTCAAATTAACTTTATGGCAGTGATATTGTTTGTGGGGCATGTTGTCGCTGCTGAAATTCCCTAGACTGCTTATCTGTTGCCTGATGTTGATCCAAAAATTGTAGTCGCTAACATTCAATCATATATTTAATGATAGATGATAGGAAACTAACATCGTTGTTGAGCTATGTTCATTTAGTTGAGTCATAAGGTTTAAATCTCACTAATTTTGTTTTCAGTATATCGTTTGGTCAATTTTTCTTCTGAATGTAACTTTCAGTACAGCGCAAACAGAAAGACCCATTAAGCCACCTGATTTCCGATGTCTTGAAACACTGATCACTTATAGATAGCCAGTGAATACAACCATACTTTGATACAGATGATGTGAAACTCAAAAGCGGAGGAAGGTGGGGTAAAATAATCATTCAGTAAAGGTATCTACGCCAGAAGTGGTTACTTATAAGGAATTCTGACACAGCCAAAACACAGCGTTAGCGCCAAACTGCAGTAGCGTTATATATATCGCCGACTTGAGGCTCGTTAATGACCAATCCATAAAACTTCTGGAATAACATCTTCTCTCCATACGTACCACCCTTACGACACAATCCAATGAAACGTATACAAACCAGACCTACTAATGGCATCACTAGGCGAACAAGGTAAACGACTAGAACCAAATCACTTTCAAAAAAGGAGTAGACGCTTTTATTCCATATAAACGATTATCACGCGCAGTGTGAATCGGCTGGCCAACTGGCTGCAAGTATCACAATGATACGCAATGGCTGAAGCGTTAAACTTGGGTTTGGATGAACGAGTGTTCATCAATGAATGTGGATTGTCATTGTCAAAGATTCTGAACTATCATCACGATTGAGGAATAAACGTTCGTTCAATTCACCCCCGATTTGGCGTGTTAGTCTGTCGACGTCTTTGACGCTTGTAAGCAGGTAGCCAGCCAATTAATGTTGTGTATGATCGACTGTGTATCCTAATAAGGTATGTTGACTATAACTCATAGCTGACCGCAGCTGTCACATTTTCATAGAATTTTCGGTCAGCATCTTGCGCATAGACCACTAGACTCGAATTTCGCACTTGTCAAAACTTACAAATAGTACATGCCATTACCACGACAGGGAATTTATCTCCTGCCGTAGTTTCCTTAAATAATGTGCTGATCGACATGATTTCGAAATTACATTAGACACTATCGAATTACTATAAACAGTGAACCACATTCGTTTATGGATAATGCACAAGTTGCTCGACACCGTCGAGAAAAGACACGTTAATTGTCCAATTAACCATAAACGATAGTCTTTACTGTTTCTCATCGAGGGGTAATCTCACAGAAGACTTCAGGCTTGAACGATATATTCCACTTAGTCATAATAAAGAAGTTG
>QNGE01006315.1:0-17467 GCA_008508345.1 Paragonimus westermani
GGCGGTGAACAACGAGGACGTTTTGTGGAGAATATTCAAGGAAAAGTATCAGAGTTTCCGGGAGTACCAGGAGGATCTGAAACGTGTAGCATTTTTTCATCAAGAGTTCGCAAACGACAGCAGGTGCCAAGAAACATAGGGGAACAGATTTGCCACCAGACTGCCCGTACGGAAGTGTCGTGTACAACTGTATGCACTGTACATGTCGGAAGGTGGCACCCAACAGTAACGTATTAGTACAATTTTCATGACATTATATTTTAGATTCGCCGATTACGGCTGCGGTGCCTCTAGGGTAGTTCACTATCATAGTGGGGCATATCGCATTGAGAAGGCCAAACTGTAACATTCGCACGACTTCCAAGTTGGACGGCCTAGCACATATCCCAGGAATAGACATCTGTCGATGGCAGATGTGCAGCATGTGGCTGAGATGATGCAGGACTTCAAAAGTACTCGTGAAATTAAGTTGCACGTTGAGAGTAACTTCGGGATGAAGATGCATGCAGACGACTCGCGCAATCTACGTAAGAGGCAGGGCAAGGCTGAATCTCGGGATGATCTGGTTAAATTACTCGATCTGCTGGAAACAGAAGGATGATATTGCTCGCTGTTAGGGTAGAAGTGTTTACGGTTAGCATTGTTCGTTCCGAAAGGTTCAATCCACTTGTGTCCTAAATTTACTGACGTCATTTTGGTGGACCTTACTCACCATCCCACCGAGTAGCGAGGCGGTGTGTCAATCAGATGAATTGATTCACGCGCCTTCGTTTTCCACCACGTGTGTCACAGTTGTTTCCACAGGGCGCAGGAAGTTCACGCCTGGAATCCGAGTGACTGACGCAGCTTGCTGTCGACGCCATTTTGGTCCTCGTTTGTGAAAGTCGTTTGCATGTCTCATAGAGCCTTTGGTTCACGTTTGTTTCTGTTATCCCTTTTTGGAGTTCCATTGTTGGAACCGCTACTTGTGAGGAGCGCTGTCCCCCAGTGTCTCCACGTTGCACAAAGTGGGTTTACGAGTGTACCACGTACACGAAGCTAGGAAGTTCGGCTCGCCTGTTACAAGACGTTCTCCTCCGAGTGACCTCAAACAATTTGAAACATCGATCCCCACACACGCATGCGGAAGATGGTTTAACGTAACGTCTGTGAAGCGAGCGAACTTTGTATTTCCCTATTACGTGCGTCAAAGTTTTTATGAACCACGATCATTTTCTGTTGGAATTCGTTCTTTTGGTGACAGGCTTCACAATTGTACCTTTGTTAAATTATTTATAATGAAATGGCGTCTATTCATCTCCAGCCTAGTAGGGTCGACAGAGCGGAATCTTCACTTCTTAGATCATATGTGGAGCTGTGTATTAAGTGAACTGCAAATGATGTGGTGTAAAGGTGTGCGGTTCAGCTTCAGTCTTCTTAACCAAAAGTAATCGATACCTAGTAACGACAGCGTTCCCTATTGGCGAACGAGACAGAATATCACAATAAGCCTTCGATGAATGGTCGTTGGAGGTTTTCTAACACAAGCCTATCAGATGTGCATAGGTGGCAGTAAGTGGATGTGCAATGCTCCAGTTGAGATCGAGCACGCGTGTTACGAAGAGTCAGTCTCGCAGCCGGTATGCCGCATGTTGTTTTGATACGGCTCACTGTCCTTCTACTTTTGTTACATGAAAGCCTATTTGTTCGAAGGAATTGAAGGAGTCAGAATCTTGTATTCTTAGATCTCGGGCGAAATTGGCGGTATCGATATTATAACCATCTGGTGAGACAGAACTATTGGGTGTTTTTGATAACAACATTATTACCTATTAAAGCGATCATGGTATATTTCTCAACGCATCTGTGAGAAGCATGCTCGGAAAAGTGTGATCTACTTACACATTTCAGAGCCATGTACATACGTGCACACCATAATTTAACAACGACAATAATTATGTTCGATTTTCTTGCTGAGAATTTCATCAGCCATGTCCTCGCACGGACTCAGATGACGCTATGTCCTGTTGTATATGTTGTAGACTGAAAGTGAGGTTGCTGGAGTGGTGGCACATTTAAACGATTTGGATATCCCCCGCGAGCTGTTATATGCGGTATATAATTCTTTACGGATAATGGTCTAGCATCAACCGTACACCGCAGATGCATTTGCACTTGAGAGCATATCATGTTGTGTCTACACATACTCACGCAGTTACAAATACATATCTGGATACGATCATATGCGATGTGCCAAAGCATATGTATTCACATACCACGACACTTGAATGTATATGAGTACGAATATGCACAGTGATGCATATACGCTCGTGTGAATCTGTGCTATGAAGGAATATCTCAAAACAGCAAGGAGGAGAGGTAGAAATGTCCTAAAATATTTCACTGATATTTTTACCGCGTTTAGTAATAATAACAATAATAATGATATATTTCTCAACTCATCTGTGAGAGACACACTCAGGAGGGCGTGATGAGTTCACACTTTGTAAACTCATCTACACATCTGAACACCACAATTGCACTTTTTACAATGAGTCAGCTATGTGAATAAAGCAACAAAAGGGACATCATATGAGAGAAAAATTCCACTCTGGGAAGAAAAATTTGAGATACATCGTTCTGAGACGATAGTATTTAGAATCTCCAAAATTCAATAAAACAGTTTAGCAGTTACATCATTTGGCACTCTGCAAGGTGACCACTGACCAAGTGGTGAAGGTCGTGCCAAAAAAGAAGTGTTTGGAGGATGGAGAGAATGTACTGTTGAAGGGTTTCACAATTATCTCATGTAGGTAGCCCCTGAACAATGTGTAGAAAATTTTGCCAGGATTGGAGAAGATGGAAAAGCACATACTTTTGCGGGGGAATGGACGGACCTCTGGACTGCACTTCATTCTTTATTCAAAATCCAAAGACATTTTGTGGATCTCGCGAGATGCTCAACCACCACGGATTTTTAAGTGTCCGGGCAGGGTGGAATTTTTTCTTGCGTGAGAGGTATTTGTGAGATCGACAATGGAGAGCGGAATCACTCGACGAACGGGAGAAGGTAAATTGACATTGTGAGCTATGACAAACAATGGAAAATGTGATTTTCAGGCATGAACTTTCATATAACGTTGGTAACCTTGTGTTAATCAATTTGATATATACCCCATACGAACAGTTGTTATCAAATAACGCGAAAGGAGATCAGATATCAGCTTATCCTAGTATATGACTGCTGCCGAATTCTGATGTCGATTCGCTCTGTAGTCCGGTATATAGAATGAGAAGAATGTTCGACAACACCAAGAAGTTGCCAGGTGGTCTATCAGGTTGAGGAAGAAGGAGAAGTTGCAACGCGGGGTTTTCATGTAGTCATGGGACGGACAGGTTGAAATTCTTTTTTTATAAGCAGTTTTAGCATGCTCACATTTTCCATAGTGATTCACAGCACACACATATGCTGTCAATAAGTATGGAGCATGAGCGTTTCAAGGTGATTGGTTTACTGCTAACGGGCGTGTGTATATTGGGGCCTATACGTGTTGAATACAGACATGTTTTCATGTTCACGGGCAAGTCCCAAGGCATGACTGTGCACAGGAACTATCCTGAAATTGATAGCTCTGATCAGTTTGAAGGGTGCGTTACGTAACATCACGCAACAGAGGGTTTCACCTTAGATATTATTAGGTCTGTTTTCAAAAGATCGTTCTCAGACAGGTGGAGCTTGAAAATAGATATGACGTTCGCTGCTGTTGAGAAAGTTTCTAAGATTCGTTTGAATCAATGTATATTCTTGCTGGCTTTAATCCCACACGAGGGTACGTTCCAAATGTGGAAATATTTTACCGGGAAAAAATTTGAAAGCAGTATTTTAGTTTTAAAATCTGCCAAGGGAAATTCCTTGTTCCTGAGGTATTACTTGAACTTGTGTTGTAAACGAATCACGAAGCTAAAGATGAATTTACTGCCATATGCAACCGTCAATCGAGTCACAGATGTATTGTAAACAATACAGAAAACCTCAAACCACGTTGCGGATCAAAGATGCTAACTGGGTAAAAAATGGCTAAAACCTTCGTTCAAAACAAAACGGTTTTTGTCGTTTATCATTGAATAGTGGACTCTCAGTTCTGAAAAATGGAACGTCAGTTAAATAACGCATAATGATATTTGTTTCCATGTTATGTACAGTGGTTATTCCTTTATTGCAAATGAGGTTTTCTCAACAAAGTCTTAATTGGGTTTTCTGTGCTATGAGGGCACAAGACAACAAGTATTTCGCCCAATTCCTGTCAGTCATACCGCTTTAATAATTTGCCCCCCCGAGAATGATCTGGCTTCCAACATTACGAAAAATCCGAACTCCGGAGAAAAGTTTCTCACCGGCCCCGAAATCTAACTTTAAGTTAGGCGTATTCACAAGAAACCTCAGGGCCATACATGCTTTCCACTCTACGCTTATGTATGTATCGATCTTCCATGCCATGTTTGTGACGAACATGCAAGCGTGTGCTCCCTACCTTTCTTTAAGACCCATTAGGCTCGAATCCACACAACGCTACGCAACAAAGTGGGTCCACGGCCTGCACAGCCATTTCCACTCCACCAGACTTATATGCCTTAACGCACTTCCATTCACAGTTCAACTACTAAAGGGGATCTTTGCTCCATGTTCCTGCCATAACTCCCCCCGCATCGCAGCTACAGCTTACTGCTTAGAGCACGGTCGTCTCAGCGGTCTCCAGAGACCCTGGTTAATATGGAGTGACCAATTGGGCCGGCTGATATACCAACACAACGATTTCCCTGCAAGGGTGTTCTCACCGGGATGCTCTTCCGCAGAGCTTAATTTGTGTTCCAAATACGCGCCCTTCAAGCAAAACTGGATTTTCGTGTAATCAAGTCCAACGGGATCCACTCTGTTCTCTTCAAAAATAGGTAGATTGACACCGTCAACCTGGGAACACCCTGTGAATGGGTTGACGGCGAGAAGTAGATGGGTTAGTCTACTGCCAACCAGCACAATAATAATGGTATATTTCTCGACGTATCTGTGAGAAACATGCTCAGATAAGCGTGATCAGTACACACATTTTAACGTGAACCATATACAGCACACAATTGTTGATTGTACAAAACACCAATCATGGAGAAAAAGTAAGAAAATGGACAAAATAATAAAGGAAAACTCTAGTTTATGAAGGCGCAGTTGGCTCACTTGCTTCTGAAACAACAGTTCTCGAAATTTTCAATATTCGATGAAAAATGTTGAGTTGTTACATCAATTCTTCCTTCATAAGGTTAACGTTGGCCTCATATTCAAGGTCCTGCCAGAAAAACTTTTTTCAGGATGGAGAAATGAACAGTAGAAGAATTTCGCCATCAGTTGATGTGAATGGCCCCGGAAAAATATGTAGAAACTTCTGGGAAGATGGAAGAAGATAGATGGGTCCCAATTTTTCCGGAGAGTTTGAAAATCAACCCGACGTTCTTTAATGCCAGGAAGGTTTCTAAGCTTCGTTTGAATTGATGTATATTCTGTTTGGCTTTAATTGCGTGTGGGAGTTTGTTCCAAATATAGGTATATTTCACTAGGAAAAAATTTGGACGGAGTTTTTCGCGGGATTTAAGGGTTGTCAAAGTAAACTCTTTGTTCCTGATGTATTTTGAGCTATACTGAAGGCTAATCGCGAGTTTGACAGTAAATTTATGGCTATAAATTAGATTATACATGAGCGCAAGGTTTAGCTTGAGACGCCGTAGCCAAAGAAGATCCAGTTCAAGCGTCTGGCAGCGTGTTGGAACTGATCCAACAAAATAAAACCCTGTCAGTTATCACTATCGACAATCGATCGGCAATGAAAAGCCAAGTCTCAGCGTGTTGACTTCGTGTATTATTGCCGACCCCTGGAAAATGGAAAGTACATAGAAACACGTCAAGCTAGCGAGGCACGGAGCGAGTTGTGTTTTTAGCCCCGGGCCGGACGTCACAAAATGGGTAGCTTGACTAAAACAGAAGTAGGTACAAAACCAAAATAATAGAAAATGTACAGATGAATGCGACTATCAAAATATCATTCATTATAGTCGCTACAAGCGTTCTCTGTAGTTCAAAGAAGACGGATAACCCACTAAACCTTTCGTGAATGCACGTTGGAGACTTACCAGAGCTAGCCTATCAAACTTGCGCAAGTGACTATATATGAATGTGCAGTACTCAAGTTGGGATCGTGAGCACAGCTTATAACAGTGCAGTCGAGCTGAAGAAAAGAAGAATGAGTGCTTAATATATCCAATCGCTCGTCTAGTTTTAGCTACTAGAAAAGATATATGTTCAGCAAGATTGAATGAGTTTGAGTAACGTGTACCTAGGTCGCGGACTGAGTTGGCAGTTGAAATAGCATGAGCATACAGCTTTATAAAGTCCTCTGGTATATGTTAACCGTGTGCGACAATGGTGGATTTATTGGCTGAGAATTTCATCAGCCAGGTTTGACACCAAGACTCTACTGACATGATGTCCTGCCGTATATTTCCTAAAAAAGAATTGAGATCGCCAGTAGGAAAAGTATAGACTAGTTTGATGTCATCAGCGAATATGAATAGTTTGCCATTTTTGATAAATTTACATATATCATCTATATACATAAGAAAGAGCATCGGTCCCAGGACGCTTCCTTGGATCACCCCGCTGGTGACTGGTCTGGACGTTGAGCTGTTATCTCCTATTTTCACTGTTTGTGTGTGGTCCACAAGGTATGAAGCAAACCAGCTAAGTAATGGGTCACGTATACCGAAAGATGCCACTTTGGTCAGAAAACGCTTATGAGCCACACGATTAAAAGCCTTTTATATATCCAGGAATATAATAATAACTGCATTCCCTGAATCAGCAGATATTGTGTCAAGATTAAAGAATTCCAGCTGACACGTCACTTTAGTAGCACACTGGAACACTCAGCCGTTCCTTGAGTGATCTTTGAGTGTTCCCAAAGGAACACTCACCGAACTTCCTTATGTCGAGTTTCTGTGTATTTTTCCGCATGTGTGAAGGCTAATAAAAACAATACACAACATTTTTGTTACCCAAAAACGTGTGAGCAGACCTACACCACTCATGTGAATTTTGTTTTATCGAACCTCTTCACATTATTGGTGACCGCGCCAAAGTACCAATTTCAGCCATCTTGCTTAAATCGTTACGTGGAAAATGAGCACTAAGTAGTCGAGAAGACCGAGGGGTTGTTCGCGTGCCAACGTTTGCCGTTTGGCTAAACTAGCGCGCCAGTAGCTTTCTGGAGGCAACTGTAAGACACCCACGGCTTTTGTGGCAGAGGAGGAGTAACTGATTCCTCCAGTTTTGCAACACTTCCAGGGTAAGCGATATTTTCTATGTGAACTTGAAAATCTAGACGAACGTCCACTTGCAACCACTTCTTCCATCCTGGAAAGTGTCATGGGAGATTCCTTAGCGGAAAAAGGCCCACTGGTTATGTTCTTCAGCCTTCCGCTTCGACGATCACTCGAGCAGTGATGACAAGGAGTATCTCTATAGCACGGGATACAGGTATGTGAAAATTTCATTCAACTTTACTGCCATCATCATTTTAGACGACGTCGTCGGTACGAACAAGAGCAAGAGGACACCCGCAGAAGTTGTCCGCGCGATTGCTGTCTTTAAAAGCCGTCGGCATTATACTCAGTCACTTGAGGAAAGTGTTGCCTCAGCTGCCGTTGGATGCACGTACTCTGTTGAGAACACTACAGGAGTGTGCATGCACATTCATCGAGGGTGGAAAATACGTCCACTTTGGTTCGACTGAATGCATAATCCACGCCGTACGTAGGCGATGGACAGAGGACGTGAATGTTCTGCGACTTCAGCTGCATATTGATGGTTTGGCCCTTTTCAACAGTTCACATTTACAACTGTGGCCCATCCTTGGAAGGCCGATATCCTTTTCCACACCAGTGTTCGTTGTGGGACTACTCTGCGGTCTTTCTAAACCTGTGAATGTCGCAGAATATTTGAATAGCGTGATAGAAGACTTATCGATTGTATTGAGGGATGGTTTGCTGCTGTCAACACATAACCGCCATGTGCAAGTCGTTTTGGATTGCGTAGTTGGTGATGCGCCAGCCAGAGCTTTTCTTCGTCAGGTGAAAAACCATTGTTGCAAAAAGTGTACTGCACCGGGAGTGTACGTGACCGCGAAATAGTGTTCCCACCTAGCAATTACCGTTTACGAACAGACGACGACTTCAGGACCCGCCGCCAAACAGAACACCACGTTGGTCAGTCACCTTTTGAAAGGTTGGATGTGGATATGATAACATGTTTCCCGCTTGATTACATGCACATGCTGTGTCTAGGGATGATAATGCGGTTGATGAACCTGTAGAGAGCAGGCCCGAAGGAAAGAAAAATCCATCTAAGATGGTTGCAGATTACTCAGTTGAACAGTAGGTTGATGAGACTGAGAGGAGCCCTGACTTGTGAGTTCCCCAGGAAATGTCGATCAACTGTGGACTGCAACCGTTGGAAGGCAACGGAATTTTGGCAATTCCTATTGTACATCGGCCCAGTGGCGTTGAAACGAGTGGTAGATCACAAAATCTACAAAAACTTCCTAAACTTTTCAGTTTCCATATACCTACATTGCTGCTCAAAGTGGTGTCCGCACCATGTGGATTTCGTGGAGTCGTTGTTGCGAAAAACGTTGGTACAGTTCGCCGCTATCTACGGTGAATCTGAGCTTGTGTTCAACTTCCACTGTGTCAGCCACTTGTGTGGGGACCTCAGACTGCACGGACCGCTGGACTCTCATTCGTCGTTTCCATTTGAGTCGTACATGATAAATTTGCGCGGTTTCGTACGATCTCCGGCGCATAACGGAAAAGATGAATGTACAGCTGCCAGATGACAGTGCAATCGTATATGACATGAAGGCGACACTCATTCTTATAGCAGCGAAAAAACAAGTTAGGTTCATTCAAGAATGTGTAATGTACTGTGACGTCAATCCGAACAAAGTGGTGTTGGTGGATGGATTGCCCGCAGTAATCACCGGCTTCTCTGGAAGACGCATTTGCATACATCGTTCTGCAACCTGTTGCGATTTCTTGACAAGATGTTGCCTTCCAACAGGCCCTATACTTTTCTGTGTTCCCATGAATACACATCCACCTGCTGTGTGGACCGTGAACGCATCCAGTGTAACGGATTGCTCCTACCATTAAAGGACAGTTTTGTTTCTCACCCAGTAATGCATACTTGGAAATTTGTCCATAAAATAAATCTTACCTAATTGCATCGTGTTTTCTTGAGGAACAGCACAATGCTGGCGCTAATGAACACTTTTATTTTCAGATGTATCAGGTTGTTGTGTTCGATGATTAAAGCGTGGGCGTAATGCACAGGTCGTGGATTACGCAGCCAGGGTTTGCGCTCTGGCCGGAATTGCGATCCACGAAGCATCACAGGTTGCTCTTGGGTGGAATGACAGCACTCACTGGTTCAAAGCTGTGCAAAGTCAAGATGCATCGCGAAACAGGTATGCGCTTTTGATTTTCCTAACATTTTCCAGATGACTTGCAACTGGCTGACAGATACCAACAAATAGTGGAACAGTTGTCAGACATACCATCGTCTGACGCCACGGATATAATGGATCGCGGTGGCAAATGTAAGGGGTACAGTGAAATCTCATTTGGTCACATTGGCAGAAAACCCATCGTTCGTTCTGACTCCACGGCGTCGATATTGACTATTCTCCACCACCACCACAATTAGAGAATATGTCCCATGCATCTCCATCTCAACCAAGATGGACAATGGGGTCACTGAAGAACCTGCCCTCTTTCTCCAGCCCTATTGCTTCCAGGTATGCCATTAGTAAAATGTCAAGCAGTACGCATTTTGCTCCACCATCGTTAGTCCACCAGTAGCGCACAGTGAAGCAGTGTGCAAAAACGACAGCCAAGGAATTGAGAGAGTTAAAAGGTGAGTTCGCTCAATATAAATAATCACCGTGTTCACCGGGTGTAATTGAGAACTTAGTTCTCCAAAACATCCAAATCCGCGAGGAGTTGCATGCCCTACGGCTGGAAGTAAATGCACTGCGATTCCAACATGCTGCTCCCGGTACGTCATCCACTGCACACTTGCCCGTCCGATTCCCCATGCAGTCCATAAGGGACATGCAGCTGCTGAATATGAAGGTGGAAGAAGCAGAAGTATATACCCAGCTGGTATGTTTGACTTTTCCGATTCACAGTACGCAGGTGACCTTTTTCAGCAGTTTCGGCGGCATATACATGGGTGAATGCACTCATAATGTTAGGAGAACATTATTGACGGATGAAGTGGCGAAAACCATAAACTGGAGAGGAGTGAACAATCGCGTTTCCACTGCTTCCTCACCTTTGGCCGCAGCCATCGTTGGTATGTTCGATCACCAAAAATCATCAGTTGTGGACTGTAGAATCCATCATGAAGAAGGCTCACCCGGGCGTTTCGCACGCGGACGTCAAGGGACCCATTCAAAGATGGATTCAGAAGGCCAGATTGCGGGCAACGAAAGTAGGTGACGATCTCGTTGCTAACATCTTTGCAATGTGACTCCAATAACATACTCGCCAACTTAATAAAGATGTTGCTGTGAAAATTGCGCCTATTATGACGTGTGAATAGTTATGTGCCTTCTACACCGTTTCTCGTGAATTTAAACATTGCGTCGTCGTTATTGTGCGAGATTAGATTTCCGTTCAACGCTACTGAGCTCCGTAGGAAAACAGATAATCAGCGGCATATGATAAGATCGTTGAATGGGGCTGCGCGCATCATTTTCTCCAGCCGTTCCTGAGTGCTCCCAAAGTGTTCAGTTAGAACACTCAGGAATCACTCGGGGAACGCTCAGGGAACACTCAGTAACGGTCGTGCTACTAGGGCATGCACGAAGGTTTGCTGAGGAACCCTTGCTGGGATAGGTTTATAAGATTTTGTGATGACAATAATTCAACCATGCGACATTTCACTATCCTTTCCAATAATCTAGAACAAATTGAAGTACGGTTAATGGGACGATAATTGTTGATGTTTTGTCGCGAACCACTTTTGTAACGGGACTGAATTATAGAATTTTTCCATTGGAGAGGGAAGAAACACAACTGTGATATTTCGTGAATAGAGAACCTAACGCGAGACCAGTAGCCGGTATATCCGAATTGAACAGAACACAACGGATGAACGACAATCAAACGCTTGTATTAGAATTACGCGTCACGTCAACCGTGCATAGCCTGAACCTCAATAATTGATGTGAAAGTACATGTTCAGTGACATTCATCACATCCACCACACGTTGGATGGGACTCCGGGTTCTTGAAATCCTATCTGGGTTTCATTTGCAGTCTTGAGGACCTACGAATGAGGCTTGTAATTTCTTGGTTCGAATTCAAATATAGAGCAGAATCATCACTATCTGAAGTCAGCAGAATTTGAAACGAACTGACGTGTATCCTCAAAACCTATCTGATCCACGTGTCAACTGTGTACAGATAAATCATCAGCGTCTAGATTTCGATATAAGCATTCACTAAGATTCTTTAGCAGTAAACCAGATGACGGACTGAAGTCATTACCACGATAAAAGTTAACCTCAGAGGATGGAAAACATATCAAGTTTGACCTCAAAGACTTTCCTTCAAAAAGTTTGGCGGGACTTTCATGTGTAGTGGAATGACATGCATCGCGATGTTGTAGCAAGAAGTTGTCAACACCTTTTTCAAGGTTTCTGAATGTAGTACACTGAAGAGAGGCTATAGCACTTTTGAGTGGTCTCACAAAGTTTTCAGCCTGACCATTAGAACAAGGATGTCGAGCAGGAGTGAACAGATGCCTGCATCCAATACGTTGAGCCAAGTAGTTAGACGATTGGCAATGAAATGGGTGCCATCTTCAGTCACTAACACAAGAGGGATACCTTCTCTGCTAAATATTCTTCTGAATGGGTCATAGTGAATTCTGCAGTGGGCGATGTTGTAAATGCCACTTCCGGCCACTTTGAATAGGAATCGATCACTACCAGCGCATAATACTTCTCAAAAAACGGACCACAATAATCCGCATGAACCCGTTGCCAGGCCTCAGTGGACATCGGCCATGGAGTCTATTTAGACGACGAATTGTGGAATTTGTGAAGGCAAGATGAACAACTTTCAGCCAAACGAAAAATATCAGCATCAATCACTGGCCACCAGCACGTTAATCTGGTCAGAGACTTCATCTTTTCAACTCCACGATGTTCAGAACAACTCTACGAAGAGTTAGAGGAAAAACAATTGTCATTTAAGCACAGTAATCCATCTGGAGTGAGTGACAATTCCTCCCGACACACATGAAATGTAGGAAATCTCCGCCTGACTTGTGGGATCTAACCACGACGCAGCGCACTGAGAACGGGTAAAAAGTGTCGCGAATCAACTCTGTTCGGCTAACCGGCAGAGGCTGGATTAGGAAGCAGTCATTACCAGAAGTTTGCTCAGATGTATATGGAGCACGTGACAAGTAATCCACATGTTTGATTTGGTTGGCTGATTTGTGCACCATAGTATAGTCATATGCACTGGGTGCTATGCTCCATCGTTGAACCGTGGCTGCTGAAGAACGTGCCAATGACTTGTCAGGATTATAGATGAATTTCAATGCTCTATGATCCTACACAATTTTGAATGGTATTCCAAACAGATACTTATGGAGCCGCTTTGCCACCCAGTATACCCCCAGAGCTTCACGGTGTCTGTGCATAACCCCTTCCTGCTGGACTAAGTCGGCGTGATATACACACAACTGGTTTGTTGTCCTGTTTAATCACAGCTCCGATTCTAGCTGAAGAAGCATCAGTAATCAACACAGGCATAGTTTTAAAAGAAAATGGACAAATATAGCATCATGTGACAAAATGTTCAACAATGGACGTACACACCGTTCATGAGTTGGAGTCCACGTAAACTGCTTCTCAGAAAGCAACTGGAATAAACATTCAGCAAGATGAGAGGAATTTGGAATGAAACGGGAATAGTACCGCAAACACTTAACAAAGAACGCAATTCGGATAGGTTTGTGGGTGGAGGTGCATTAACTAATGGGTCTAGACATTTGGCATCAGGTTTGAATCCGCTACCGTCAACTAAGTAACCGAGACACTCGAAAGTGCTCACAGCAAAAGCGCATTTGTTTGGGTTAACAGTAATGTTGTTGTCAAAAAACTGTTGTAGTTTCGAAAGACGGGAATCATGAGTTAACTTGTCTGGGGCATGTACGCTGATATAATCCTGATGAACTTCAATACCATCCACACCCTTCAAAATGTTAATCATTACCTGCTGAAAGATAGCAGGAGAACTACTAATTCCAAACGGCAAAAATGGGTAATGAAAAAATCCATTAGGTGCACTGATTGTTGTTATCGACATCGATGTCTTATCCAAAGGAGTTTGTGGATATGCATCCTCCAAGTCTATCTTGAAGAAAACTTTGGATCCTGATAGCTTATTCAGAATGTCCTCAGTTTCAGCAGTAGAACATGTGTGTTGTTTAAGGCGTCGATTTACAGTAAGTCGATAATCTCCACATATTCGTGGAGTTTTCCCATCAGACTTGAAGGGTTTCACAATCGGAGCGGCCCAAGAGAATGAACCAGTAGGCTCAATAACGCACTTCTCTACCAGCTTGTTGAGCAATTTCGCTACCGGTTCACGCGGTCTATAAGAAATTATACAACGTTTCAGAAAAACCGGACCACCAGTTACTTTTAGTTTAACCGAAGGTATCTCCATGCCGTCCGTGTCCTTCGAGCCCTTGAAACTGAGGCCTTTCAATCTTGTGGAATTACCCGGTGGTACAAGCAAGGAAACCTGGATATGAAGCATTCTTAAAACGTTTAGCCCCAAAATGGATGGACCATGGTGGTTAACAACAAAGGTGCAATCAAGTGGCTTGGATTGTTTGTTAAAGATCGGAATAGTGACTGTACCCAAAACAGTAGTGGAATGACGAGTTATACCTCGTATGATTACAGAACAAGGACGGAGTATGTAATTTGGATAGAACTGTGATAGATGTCTTTGTGTTGTAATAGATTCTACATTGCCGGTGTCAATAATAAAATCATGCCTCGTGCTACGTACTGTGAAAAAGGTGTGAAATAAATGCCCCAAAGTGGATGAATCAACTGTCAGAGTAAAGGACTCCATCTTGTCACATGTAACATCAAATTCATTTCGATCAGTTCTTAAAAACTGACAATTTCTATTCGAATTACAGACACTTCGTAAATGACCTCGTTCCCCGCAACTGTGGCATATAGAGCGGCGGCGAATGTTTGTATATCTGGAATGGTTCTTGCCACATGAGGCACAATTCCCGAATTTGCCAGCGATACACGTCGACTGTCGCGAAGAATTTTAAGAAAATGGTCGAGGGCTATATTAAAGAGCTGAATTGGATAACCGCAAAGTACTGTGTTCTGTAGGTCGCTTTTTCATCAATCCAAACAAGACCAGGGTCTCACTGGAACTCCCTCCATGGAGCGTATTATTGACGTCTTCGTACCGCTCACAGATGACTTAGGTATTTTGATACGTAGGCTCAGGAAGTAGCATCAGTTGTCTATGCAGATCCGGTGCATTGACACCGGAGATGAGTCGGTCACGAAGTTGGACCTCCAACTGATCACCAAAACCACACCGTGCTGCCTGAGTTTGGATCTGGAGAGTGATGTCACGGACTGACTGGTTCGGTCGGCGCTTCATGATGTTGAAATTGGCTCGCTCGGCGACCTCAAAATTTACAAGAGTGACATGACCGAGCAGTGTTTTCTTTATGCGCTCGTATGTGAGATTCACCAGCGGATCTGGATAAGGTAAATTCTTCAGAAAACAATAGGCCTCTTTTCCCACTCTTGAGAGGAAGTAGACTGATTTTGTTTCCTCATTCAGACAGGATATGGTCCTACGCCATATTTCAAATCGTTCGAAATCATTCTCAATATCAGGGGGGATAAATGAATGTCTAAAGTTTCGAGAAGCATATAATTCATTGTTACTGAAGACTGCCGCGACTCCAATGTCATGTTTCTTGAATTGAAAGAACTTAACGCGGGACCAGTGGCCGGTATATCCGAATTGAACAGAACACAACGAATTAACGACAACCAAACGCTTTAATTAGAATTACGCGCCACGTCAACCGTGTACAACCTGAACTTCAATAATTGACGTGAAAGTACACTTTCAATGACATCCATCACACTAACGATAGAGAAAGTGTATAAATCTTAAGTAAAAGGAGAGGGATGTCATTCCCACAGTGTTTGATAGCAACAGGGTGTATACCCTGTGGGCCAGGAAGATAAGAGGGTTTGATAGTAGCTAACTGAGAGCGAAGTTTTATTGCCTCAACAGTAACGTGGCTTAGGAACGTGTTTGTTTTCACAGGGAGAGGTGAAGGCAATACATTTTCTTCATTGTTGAAGAAAGCAGCGAAATACGAATTGAAGGCAGATTGTTACGGGATCATCTACGGTAGTATTGTTCCGTAATGTAACTAATGAGATAATAGGGTCTCTTGTACAGTTTCTGCGTTCAAATAACTGCATCAACTCAGGGCTCTTCTCTTTGCTGTTCAGCGCACGTTTTCCTCATTCAGGTGGAGAATTTTGGATCTAGTTTCTATAGTGTCAAAAATTTTGTGCATTTGAATAATAAGGGAGAAATCATGTGTCTTTCGGTATCGTGATTTCAGGTTTTTGAGCTTACATTCTTCTTTTGGAGTGGGGGTCCAGCTTTTATCACGCACATTGCGGCGTTTTGATCTTCCCGGAGATAAGATGTTCATGCAAAATCTGAAGTGTTCGGTGAATACTTCGGTTGCTATACTATGGTCAGAGGTCAGAGAGAATGTGTTTCACACCATTGACCTCAACAGAGTGGCGAACGTATTCCAGTCGATTAATTCTATCTGGCGATAACTTATGATGTTCGACGCTTTTAAAGCTTTTAGGTCAAACATGAGGTTGACCACGTTGTAATCACTTCCTGGGAACCGTTTTACGACGGATACTTTAGCAGAAGAGATACCTGTTGTAAAAATGAGATCTAAAGTGTGGTCTAGTCTGGTAGGTGCTAAAGCGTGTTGGCGCCAACCATTTACTTGGATACATGCAAGAAACTGCTTGATTTGCAGGGCCGTTAAGGAGGTCCAAGAGATATCGGGCATACTGAAATTTCCACCAATTATTTTGTACTTTGTGTGCAATGTTGATACAAAATTCAGTCCATTGATAAGATTGGTCATGTCGTCATGAGGGGTGTTGGGTGGTCTGTAGACACATCCTGAGAGTAGTTCACGGGATTCAGTTGACACTGATAGCCACAATGGGTCGTCAATTCTATCAGGACACGGCTCATGAAGTACAGTTGCAGAATACGGCTCCCTTAAGTGAATTAAACATCCACCGCCACGTCCTGCACCGCGAATTTTTCGGAACATATGATAACTTATAACATTTAGTTATGTGTTTGAAGTCTCAAGGGTACACCAAGCTTCAGTGACCAGAATAATGCAAGGATTATATAAGAAGATGAAGGACCTAAAAATGTGCATCTTATTGAGCAGTGAGCGTGCATTCAAAACCAATAAACTTAGTGCATTTTCCTTGTTCGACGTCACCTTCAGACCTTTAAAAATGTCCGAAGCAGAAGGGTCTTTGTGATTCAGATGCTTTGGTGACGTCTCTTGGCCTGATGCGGTTGTGGTGAGCGCATCGATAACTGGTGGAATGCCCCCTGCGTCTGAGTCCATGACAGAAAATTTGGAAAAGTGTCAGTGAGGTGTATTGGGGCAATGTGGATATATGAGGTGGACTGGAAAGAGGAGGTTTGAACGGTGTGTGACTCAATGAAAAAGGGTAAGGTTGAGATGGACTGATGATATCTACATGCACGTTGTCCGCGAAGGGATCACGGGATGCATTTAGGTGAGCATTAATACTGTAGGGGCTGTTTGTATTTAAAGGGGCGTTAAGCATGGGATAATCAACTCTGGTGGGAATAGTGGAGTTCTGGTTGAGTCTTGCTTCAAAAGTTGTCACGTGAGATATTGTTATTGTTGGGAAGAGGCCGAAGATTAGGGGTTGGCAATAGATACATCCTTTTGTTCCCTGGGTGTGGGTATGGGTTTACATGCTTATTTTTTCCTTTGTATTGCGGAGGAGGTAAGCATAAACGACTTGTAGGATAGCGACTTGAGGAGGGTTTATTGAATCCGGTGCTTCACTGACGGCCGGTTGTTGGGTTCCCACAGGATGAATTTAAAGTTGGAGTGCCGGCGTGCTTCTGACTGGTAGATGGTCTGAGCCTTATTTTATCTGATCTAGCGATCACGTTGACAGGTTTGGATTTAAACGTCCCATTT
>QNGE01006315.1:17825-33001 GCA_008508345.1 Paragonimus westermani
CGACTGGATCGGACCAACGGGCGAGGCAGGGCAGGCGAAATACGACAGACGGCCAGATCGGAGGCGTGGTTTTTCCAACATTTAGAGGAACATCTCGACACAATGTTGGAATACGGTCAAGGCCAACATTGGGTGGATGGTGGACAGCACGAGCAGCCGGACGAGCCACTGCGCAACGAAATCGGAAAAACAGACGAGGAATGGCAGGCAGAAAACCCCCGGTAGAAGGCGCCGATAACACATGTAAACCGGTCAGAAGTGCACACGACGTGTGAACGGAAATCGGTGTGTGTGTTGCGGGTTGGAATTAAGATTCATAAACGAGAAAGCGCGCGTTGCATGTGACTGGCGATTCGGATAATAGAGATTGTGCTTCATTGGACGCCTTCTGGCTACAATATTAACTCCAGAATCACGGTGCCACGTAGGTTTGAAAAGGGTTTCACGCATTATCATTGCTCTCACTTCCAAATATATATATCCGAGTAAAAAGGTGGATATGGTATTTTGCGGATTACTAGGGGCAGGGGAATATTCAGTCGAAGAATTGCATAGCCCCATAGAGGAGCTAGTTTTATGTGAGACTCCAGTAATGTAATTCTGCCGGATTTATCGATAAGTGCCAAGTCTACATTTCTCAGCAATCTCCTCAATACAAAGTGATTGTTGTGGCATTACCCTCTGCACTCGGAATTTATTCGGACGAACATAATATTGAGTTGAAAATTTGGTAGGCCACATAGAATGTGCGCGTTGTATGTAAGACTCATGTGAAGTAATTCTGCCGGATTTATCGATAAGTGCCAAGTCTACATTTCTCAGCAATCTGGGCAATGCGTGTACATGGAAAAGCGCATATCAATACAATAATGTCCAGTCGCAAACGGTTTGACGAGTATATAGTAGGCCAAATGCTAAATATATAACAAATCGTCTCAAGCAGGCTGTTTCTGTGGGGGGCTTAGTGAGCAGGGACGGGTATCTAAGTTATACGCAGCATACGGCCAAATGTTTCCCCGACCACACTTAAAATGGTCATCCGAGGATACACAGAGTTTGAAGATAGACATTGTGTTTGTTAACGCACGATAGCTGTCCATATCTTTTTTGAAACGCTGAATACTGGCTCTGACTTCATTCGGGAGTTTATTCAAAATATAGGAATACTTTACAGTGAAGAAGTTTACGCGTATATTTTTCCGAGATGGCAGTGTTGGTAAGGTGGAGCCTTCAGTTCTTAGACTATATTAAGGGTTGTGTTGTAAATGGACGGTAAAAGTTGTGGAACGTACGTCCAAATGTATGAGTTTATAAAGAAGTGTCAGGTTTAACTTCGGTGTGCACAACCAAAGTGGATCAATACCAAGTTTTTGACAGCGTTGCCAATAGGTGACTGAAGAAAATACCTTTATAAGATTCTGGTGAGTGATTGTTGAAGGATTTTCAAGACAAACCTATGAGACTTGCGTAGATAGCAGCGGATGACTGTGCAATAATCCAGTTGAGGCCGAGCACACATTTCGTAAATCGTCAGCTTCGNTGTTGTGCCTTCCGTTATTCGCCAATTCATCTGTTCCGTATTTCACCAATTAACATACAGTTTATGATGTTACACGTGCTAATGAGTTCAGCCGAAGACAGGCTGTGATTTCTTCGATACTGTTGTATATCCATCAATTCGGCGTCTCAATTCATGAATAACAATCGCTTGCTGCTACCCGTACCAGGTCTTCTCCTTATTACTTGTGTGGGGGATTTCAATTCAAATACAATTCCCAGAGTTATTCAAAGTCCCTAATTCTGAGTATCAAAAATGGCCTCGTGTTATGTGTTATTGAGAACACACGGGGGGATTGCAAGAAAGCACCAAAACCGATGGATATCAGCGGTGAAAGTGGGTGGTCGTGGCCATCAGCTCGGTGTCACAGAAGGTGTCATTGACTTTCCTACGAGGTTCTATGTTCAAGTCACATCTGCAAAAAAACTCTATCAGGCAGATCAACAGGTCTAGGCTATCAGCTGGCAAGCAAGGGGCTGCCGAGACACTCCGTACTCAATTTGTGACGGTCTTTAATGACCCAGACGAAGTAGGACAACCGTCAGGCGTGAATCACGGCAGCGCAGTTGAAATCCCCTCTGGTTTGGAGCATAACGTCAAAGCGAAGTTCGGCGGGCTGAGAGGTCATCAGGTCCAAACGACTTGTACCCACCTTACTCAAAGAATGGGTTATTTATTAGCTGTCCCTTTTCCGCGCAATGTCTACACTCGTTTATCTCAGGCAAAATTCTCACTGCTCTGAGGACGGTGTCATTACGCCCAGGTACAAAGGTGGTGATGAAGCCAGCGTAACCGCTGCGCAGTGGCACTGCTTTCACGTGCCTTCAGTGTATCGGAAATCATAGTGAATGCTGGCACAAGGGCTCCACTCAATCGGTCAACCTTGGAGTAGACTATCAGCACCGATTTCAATAAGGTAACCAGTGCACCACCATCTTCTGGTGGCAGCTGCTTCCCAGCACACTGATGCAGCGGATTACCATCCAGTGGATGCTATCTCCGCAGAATAAATCACTGTCCTATACTCAGTAGACTACTGGCTATGGATCTGCCTAAACGGCTATGTCACTGAACCCAACCCCACTTATCGGGCAGGACACATGGCATTAGTATCAACGACGAGCTGTGTGCAGCATTCATGGCCCCCATAAATGCTTTGGGTGGTTTGATGGATATCCCCCGCTACTTTTATTATTCGTGAATGGTTCATCAGCCATAAACCGGTTGCCCTCGTTTGTGCACGTAGGCGATGTTAAAATGCAGATTCCACCACGGTTCCATTTACAGCATGATTCTGATGTGAGGCGTTGGTGGTGATTAAGCAGTGATCTCGTGTTCAACACTAGAAAGCCGAAAATCACACGCATACGACAAAATATAGCGAATAGGTTAGCGAAAAGATTGGCGGGCGTCACGTGGAAAGAGTTCCTGAGCACCAGCTTGAGACGGGTTTATTCGGTGCGTGGCATTCACCACATTATTCCCTTGTGAACTCTAAAAATCCGGTCAGATTGCAAGTTGTCCTTGATTATGCGACGAAGTTCTAGGGTCACTCAGTGAACAGTGAGATGTATCGGGCTCCCAATATGAGCGCCTAGATGTTAAATGCGTTACGCAGGTTTCTCATAGAACCCATTGACGTTGCTAAAGTCATCCAGGAAGTGTTATTGTAATTGATAAAAATGGGAAGAATCGAGGAGCTTTTCATTTCTTTTGGTGAGCGGGTGGTGAGTTGGAGGTACACCTCAACAAACATCAAATTAGAGTGCATCCCTTCCGTTCTTCACAAACTTATCCCTACGAAAAACACCCGATGGTTACGGCAACCTTCACGACCACTTGACGGAATGATCGGTGAAGAAGTATTCTTAGGCCGAAGACTGCGTCGTGTCACCGAAGGTGTCCTCAGCTCTGTTGTATAGGAAGTCCGTGGTCCTAATCCGAAAAGTGGTTTCGGTCGAGAAAATGGTTTTCGAAAAGTACAGGTGTGCTGTACGCCATCTCTGTATCAGAGGGTGCTGATCCTTTGTTTTGAATTCGGGCCGTGCTAGTGCCGCTTCGACATACCTCGGGTGTTCAGCAGGTGCGAAAACAGTTTGTCTTGTTCACAGTTTCCCTCTATCAGACCAATTCTTCACAGGAGTGGGTAGGCTATTGTATTCGCACACCCTGCAATAATCCTTAGAATTTGTTTTGTCACGCTCATTGCCAGGGAAACGAATATTTGAAGCATTGTCTCCGGAAGGTTTGATTTGGGACGAATCCGCTAATGGCGGTGATGGAAAGATTGATGCAGTGGCCCACGCATTCTAAGGGATTAGCGAGTTCCCTGCCGCATTCGACCTGGTAAGAATACCGACTTAGGAAACGAAGAATTGCGCATCTCAAAGGGTTTTCCAAAACGCCATGGTTTGTGCATATCTCCGCAAGGCAAACCGTTTTCAACTGTCCAGAATATCTTAACCCAATGCTGTTTCAGCCCCTCTACAGGACTTGGTTGCTGCTGTGCTGGTGGTTTGTGCCTATGAACTTTCAGTCACTAATCTGAGACAGGCTTAATTTGAGCATAATTTTGTGCGAGCCGCATAGCCATTACTTATTACGTCGCCAGTTTCTCTGCTGGGTTTCGCACGTCCGTTGTAAATCGGGGAGTTGACGTAGGAAGTTCGTCATCCCCGAACACTGACGATATGTGAGGTCACAAGGCCGTCCAACAGACGGCGTCCTTCGTGGGGTACGCACCTGCGAAGGTATGAGGGCCTGGTTGTTGGGTACTGTATTCTTAACACAGGCGGCTATGGTTTGGTTTCCAATGTTGAATACTGTAAGTGAACTCGCCGATATTTGGATGAAGCGACCCTCGGCTCAGATGAGTGCGATTATATTGAGCAAAGTTTTTGTTTAGTGAGTCTGGTTTTTTGAGCTAGCCTAAGCTTCTGAATAGCGTAGCTCGGCCCTGGAGACTGAAGTAATATTGACTATTTCACAAGACTTCGACAGAATAGCGTTATAATCAGTACATGCCACCTAAAATTGGGTAAAGACCAATCAGCAGAGAAATATGTCATCCGTCCAATCCATATAATCAGTCGTTTCTGTTAATAAGGTTACAAGAGTGGACAAAATTTTAGCTGCAGGAGGGATGTCCACTTAGCAACTTGTGACAAACACAACGGTGCGTGCGGATGGATGGCTGATGGTAGCCGGCGTGGAGTTCGGGCCGAAATGCATAGTAGTATCACCCGAGCGCCATCATATGACGGTCTTGAGTGATCAAATATTCGAAAAAAAATTGTGGTGTTTCTCGTGTCCCTTCTACATTACGGCCTCATTTTTGGATTCTTAAAGTTGAATTCTCTGTTGAGCCCTACATCAGAACATGCTACCACCATCATTGCCTGAATGCCACTGTACATAAAAGAATAACTGCTTTTTTTCTGCCAATACAAATAGAATTTGCTTGGCACCAGTTTGTCAACGTTAGGCCTGCTTGCTTTGATTCAGCTGGTGTACAGAAGACACAAGCAACGAAAAGGGTTGATTTTGTTTCAGTCTGTCTTCATTTAGGAGCTCTCCTGCTCCTGGTGACATATTTCTTGAGCATGGAATCATTCTTTGTAGCTTTGATGCGTTTCATCGAGATAAAAGGTGATAAACTAAAGTACATTTCGACAATAAATCTAACTCCACTGCCGCAGAGAGGAGACTCAGGCGATGGATCGGCAGCTTAGTCCGCAGATCAGTCAACGCTACGACACAGTAGGAGCACACCTAGTGATATTATAGCTGACCTCCAGACAGTTACCGGAGGTGTGCAAAAGCAACCCTTGCGGTTGACACGGATCATAGTAGTGTCGATTTGTGTTAAGCTAACTCGCGATATCGCAACTTCGTTCAATCTTTTTGTCGAGTTAGAAAGAAAATTAAATGGTGGATGGTGAGCACCTTTCACCTCTGATGTTCCGACAAACCGACATTTCCGATCAGCGATAGTTTACTTCAACGAAGTAATCCTGATTTTTTTTCAGCTAGCGCAACTTCGTAGCTGTTCAAACAGA
The DNA here is from genome assembly GCA_008508345.1 of Paragonimus westermani. NCBI lineage: Eukaryota > Metazoa > Platyhelminthes > Trematoda > Plagiorchiida > Troglotrematidae > Paragonimus > Paragonimus westermani. Next base: position 23,442 of record QNGE01006315.1, read on the forward strand.
GATTGTCCTACGCTAATTATCTGGCTGGACGCGTGGGGTTAATGGCCGAAGCAGTGTCTCGCTGCACAAGTGGTCGAATAAATTACGCGACTTTCAGTCAAAAGACGTAGCACTGACTATTGCTTAGTTCGATAACGATTCAAGTTCAAACTGAGTTACGCGTATTACGTTGATCTGATAAATGCTTTTATCAGTATCCAACGGCAGAGAAGATAGTCTACCTTCGGAACGGTTAGTAAAAGGACATTAATTGGATCAACAGATCACGCGTAACTCGGCGTGAACTTGAATCGTTTCCCAACGATTATACAGTAGTCGAACACAAAGACCCTCGGAAATCAAACAAAGAACACATCTGTATGACGAACCGATGGCTTGACACCACTCGGCAATGGTGAACGATGAAACGGGATTGAGCTCACTCAAGCAAATGGTCATTGGTTGGATCGGCGCAATACAACTCTCCGTACGTCGAGAAACCATAGGAATTTTAAGTTGCTCCGGGAAAAATAGAGAAAGAAAATATCTAACTTCGGCACACAAAAGTAAACAGGAGTCAGCCCAGCTAAGGGTGGGGGAAAGAGTAACAGTAGCTGATGAAAGAATAATGATGAATAATGCGGTTTATTTTGTGAGGGTAGCAACTTGTGGGGCCACATTTTGACACCAACCAAAATTCAGAAATTTTAAGAAGATGTTCAGTTCAGTAATAGTAATGTATATTTCTCAACGCATGTGTGAGAAGCACGATGGTTTTGCGCGATCATTGCAAGCAACTACAGACGGTACGAAACGAACAATAAAACAGGAGACCAAAGGGGAAACTTTGACGCACGCAACGGGGAAATAGAAAGTTCGCCCGCATCAAAGATTCAGTCAAAAGAAGGGATGTTACATTAATTTGACTTCCACAGGATTGTGTGTGAGGTCGATGTTTCAAATCATTTGAGATCACCCTGGTTAGATCGTCCGAATGCATCCTCAAGGCTTCTCGCCATTACAGGATAAAATTGGCGCCCGGAAACTGTTAGAATAAGACAGGTTTGTCGAAGAAGAACGGAAAATTCCAAAATCCAGCAGACTCCAGCGCAAGGTTTTGCCGATTGAGAGAAACCGTCGAAAAGTTGAAATTCTCGCGAATTGTTCAGCCAAGACGAAGTTCCGTGTGTTTTTCCGTCGCAGAAAACTTCCCCGCACAACGAATATTCATGGGATCAAGAGAAAGAACGCAATCTCAAAGGATGAATAAGAAAATGTGGGGTTATTCATTTTCTATGATGAAAAATATTAACGTGAAATTTTTGGCAAAGAATTCATGGGATATAATTAGTTATTCTATGGTCACTGAAATATATAACCCTGTCAAGTTGTTGTGAATCCAAAAGGCGGACGACACAAAGGTTGCTTTATTGGAGAAACCAACACACTACTTAAGCGTCTGAGCACGACAAGAAACGGAAACACTCATTTGCACACCATACTCTTCTGAGGATACTCCAGTCGCTCTAGACACCACGTATCAGTTCCGTCGTGTAGCGAAANTTGAGGTGTACCTCCAACTCACCACCCGCTCACCAAAAGAAATGAAAAGCTCCTCGATTCTTCCCATTTTTATCAATTACAATAACACTTCCTGGATGACTTTAGCAACGTCAATGGGTTCTATGAGAAACCTGCGTAACGCATTTAACATCTAGGCGCTCATATTGGGAGCCCGATACATCTCACTGTTCACTGAGTGACCCTAGAACTTCGTCGCATAATCAAGGACAACTTGCAATCTGACCGGATTTTTAGAGTTCACAAGGGAATAATGTGGTGAATGCCACGCACCGAATAAACCCGTCTCAAGCTGGTGCTCAGGAACTCTTTCCACGTGACGCCCGCCAATCTTTTCGCTAACCTATTCGCTATATTTTGTCGTATGCGTGTGATTTTCGGCTTTCTAGTGTTGAACACGAGATCACTGCTTAATCACCACCAACGCCTCACATCAGAATCATGCTGTAAATGGAACCGTGGTGGAATCTGCATTTTAACATCGCCTACGTGCACAAACGAGGGCAACCGGTTTATGGCTGATGAACCATTCACGAATAATAAAAGTAGCGGGGGATATCCATCAAACCACCCAAAGCATTTATGGGGGCCATGAATGCTGCACACAGCTCGTCGTTGATACTAATGCCATGTGTCCTGCCCGATAAGTGGGGTTGGGTTCAGTGACATAGCCGTTTAGGCAGATCCATAGCCAGTAGTCTACTGAGTATAGGACAGTGATTTATTCTGCGGAGATAGCATCCACTGGATGGTAATCCGCTGCATCAGTGTGCTGGGAAGCAGCTGCCACCAGAAGATGGTGGTGCACTGGTTACCTTATTGAAATCGGTGCTGATAGTCTACTCCAAGGTTGACCGATTGAGTGGAGCCCTTGTGCCAGCATTCACTATGATTTCCGATACACTGAAGGCACGTGAAAGCAGTGCCACTGCGCAGCGATTACGCTGGCTTCATCACCACCTTTGTACCTGGGCGTAATGACACCGTCCTCAGAGCAGTGAGAATTTTGCCTGAGATAAACGAGTGTAGACATTGCGCGGAAAAGGGACAGCTAATAAATAACCCATTCTTTGAGTAAGGTGGGTACAAGTCGTTTGGACCTGATGACCTCTCAGCCCGCCGAACTTCGCTTTGACGTTATGCTCCAAACCAGAGGGGATTTCAACTGCGCTGCCGTGATTCACGCCTGACGGTTGTCCTACTTCGTCTGGGTCATTAAAGACCGTCACAAATTGAGTACGGAGTGTCTCGGCAGCCCCTTGCTTGCCAGCTGATAGCCTAGACCTGTTGATCTGCCTGATAGAGTTTTTTTGCAGATGTGACTTGAACATAGAACCTCGTAGGAAAGTCAATGACACCTTCTGTGACACCGAGCTGATGGCCACGACCACCCACTTTCACCGCTGATATCCATCGGTTTTGGTGCTTTCTTGCAATCCCCCCGTGTGTTCTCAATAACACATAACACGAGGCCATTTTTGATACTCAGAATTAGGGACTTTGAATAACTCTGGGAATTGTATTTGAATTGAAATCCCCCACACAAGTAATAAGGAGAAGACCTGGTACGGGTAGCAGCAAGCGATTGTTATTCATGAATTGAGACGCCGAATTGATGGATATACAACAGTATCGAAGAAATCACAGCCTGTCTTCGGCTGAACTCATTAGCACGTGTAACATCATAAACTGTATGTTAATTGGTGAAATACGGAACAGATGAATTGGCGAATAACGGAAGGCACAACATTGAGAACGTTCGTCCAACCCTGATGTGTCTTTAACGCGATATTTGGATTGGCAGTTCGTCAGATCTTCTGTTGTATCCGGGTTTGGATAGTCGATGAATCGAGATTTTCACCACACCATTCCACAGAGGACTCTTCCTCTGTATGAGCTACCTTGTATGAGGCATGTGTTGAGATTTACCTTTGTTCTTTCTCTAAGGAAGAAATGGTGTCACTCGAATAGTCATACTATTTAACCCACCGGCGACAGAGGTGCAGCGATTCGAAGGAGTGACAAATAATCAAGTCCCAGGACAGAGTGGTTTCACCAGGCGCTTTTGGAATATTCTCAGCCAACTCGGCAAAAGTTCTGCCTAATCGGTTCACGTGGCCCACTGATCACGACGTCAGCAGATCGGCTGCACTGCTCAACTTCATTCCGCGGTATCGCCATCAAAGGAACGTACTGTATCTCTAACTTTTGCTTGGGTTTTCTCAGATTTGTCTGAACTGAACTGCCGGGCATATTTATGAACCCATCCGATGCCACCCGCTTTCACATACGGCCTCCTGTCCCACTGCTAAAGCCGTCTAACTGTATTATTCAACGAGCCGCCGTCATATTTCCGTACATCCCAGGTCTCTGCGGTTGTAGCTGGGAAAAATACAGCATTTCCGTAGTAGCCAGCCAGTTTTCCGTCCCACAAAGTTGATTCCCAAAGCAATATTGCAGTTTATGTGCCAAGATTCCGGACGTCTAAAACAACTTGTTGCGCTGAGGTGTGCTACTCCAAGCGTGCGCGATTCAAAAAGGACAAGTAAATACTGCGTGGATATTTAATTTGAGGTTTCTCGTATAATTTTTATTTTTGACAACTTTTCTACCGTACAGTCTGCTTGCACTTTATCTACGTCCGCGGCTGTCTACAAATATCCTTATATAACAAATTATGATGACCAAAACCGGTCGTCAAACAAGATTGACTGGTGTCAAAACCACTCGTTCTAGCTCTAAAGTAGATATTGAACGACCTAATGGCAAATGCTGTAGGCCCAAAACTTGTAAAGGCCCTTCCAAAGATGCTGCCTTTAAAGGGGGTGAAGATAAAATGGTGTTTCTCACCAATACTCCTCTAAGTGAGAACTGCTCTATCACCCTAGACAATGTATTGGCGGAGTTATTAAGTAAGGTATCTAAACTGGAGGCTGAACTTGCCCAACTGAAAATAAGCTATGCTGTACTCGATTCCCTAAAGGATAATCTTTTCTCCCTTTCTTACACCTTTAAAGTGCCGGAATGTCCCAAGATGGACAACTTAGAGAGCGCAAGCATGTTTCTCAACACATTGACAACAGAACTCACAAAACGGATGCGTTGCACATATAATGCCATCATATTCAATGTGCCAGATAAGCATCACCTCAATGGCATTAAAAAGCTACTCATGAAGATTACCAATATAGACCCGACATCTTATAACTGCATTCGTCTTCGCAAGACGACTCAAAAGATCTGCTGCCTGCTTTTGTTCAAATTCCAGAGCGAAACAACTGCAAGACAGTTCATCCAATGTCAGAACCTTATCAAGTCCAAAAACTCTCTTAAACTGATAAGGAATATGCAGGATAGAACACAGCTTGAGAGGGAATGTCAACGTTACTTATTGCGCAACGCGGTCACCTCCAAGTGTGTGGCTCAGGACACATTCAAACAAGGTGCGACGATGTCCAAGGGTAATGAATTGGGTTCTGATGAGTGTGTAGCTTCGTCCTGTTGCGTTGCACCTGAGCCTGCCACTGTTCCTCTTGAAAACACCAACGACACAACAGAGGATACCATACCAGCCGACTTGATTAAATTAATAGTAGATCTTGAGAGTTCCAGCAACCTGCCTTACGAAACGGCGACCCCATCCAGGAGTCAACTTCCAAACAACAGCATGTAAATGAGTGTGCCTATGTCGCACAAAATGGGACGTTTAAATCCAAACCTGTCAACGTGATCGCTAGATCAGATAAAATAAGGCTCAGACCATCTACCAGTCAGAAGCACGCCGGCACTCCAACTTTAAATTCATCCTGTGGGAACCCAACAACCGGCCGTCAGTGAAGCACCGGATTCAATAAACCCTCCTCAAGTCGCTATCCTACAAGTCGTTTATGCTTACCTCCTCCGCAATACAAAGGAAAAAATAAGCATGTAAACCCATACCCACACCCAGGGAACAAAAGGATGTATCTATTGCCAACCCCTAATCTTCGGCCTCTTCCCAACAATAACAATATCTCACGTGACAACTTTTGAAGCAAGACTCAACCAGAACTCCACTATTCCCACCAGAGTTGATTATCCCATGCTTAACGCCCCTTTAAATACAAACAGCCCCTACAGTATTAATGCTCACCTAAATGCATCCCGTGATCCCTTCGCGGACAACGTGCATGTAGATATCATCAGTCCATCTCAACCTTACCCTTTTTCATTGAGTCACACACCGTTCAAACCTCCTCTTTCCAGTCCACCTCATATATCCACATTGCCCCAATACACCTCACTGACACTTTTCCAAATTTTCTGTCATGGGCTCAGACGCAGGGGGCATTCCACCAGTTATCGATGCGCTCACCACAACCGCATCAGGCCAAGAGACGTCACCAAAGCATCTGAATCACAAAGACCCTTCTGCTTCGGACATTTTTAAAGGTCTGAAGGTGACGTCGAACAAGGAAAATGCACTAAGTTTATTGGTTTTGAATGCACGCTCACTGCTCAATAAGATGCACATTTTTAGGTCCTTCATCTTCTTATATAATCCTTGCATTATTCTGGTCACTGAAGCTTGGTGTACCCTTGAGACTTCAAACACACAACTAAATGTTATAAGTTATCATATGTTCCGAAAAATTCGCGGTGCAGGACGTGGCGGTGGATGTTTAATTCACTTAAGGGAGCCGTATTCTGCAACTGTACTTCATGAGCCGTGTCCTGATAGAATTGACGACCCATTGTGGCTATCAGTGTCAACTGAATCCCGTGAACTACTCTCAGGATGTGTCTACAGACCACCCAACACCCCTCATGACGACATGACCAATCTTATCAATGGACTGAATTTTGTATCAACATTGCACACAAAGTACAAAATAATTGGTGGAAATTTCAGTATGCCCGATATCTCTTGGACTTCCTTAACGGCCCTGCAAATCAAGCAGTTTCTTGCATGTATCCAAGTAAATGGTTGGCGCCAACACGCTTTAGCACCTACCAGACTAGACCACACTTTAGATCTCATTTTTACAACAGGTATCTCTTCTGCTAAAGTATCCGTCGTAAAACGGTTCCCAGGAAGTGATTACAACGTGGTCAACCTCATGTTTGACCTAAAAGCTTTAAAAGCGTCGAACATCATAAGTTATCGCCAGATAGAATTAATCGACTGGAATACGTTCGCCACTCTGTTGAGGTCAATGGTGTGAAACACATTCTCTCTGACCTCTGACCATAGTATAGCAACCGAAGTATTCACCGAACACTTCAGATTTTGCATGAACATCTTATCTCCGGGAAGATCAAAACGCCGCAATGTGCGTGATAAAAGCTGGACCCCCACTCCAAAAGAAGAATGTAAGCTCAAAAACCTGAAATCACGATACCGAAAGACACATGATTTCTCCCTTATTATTCAAATGCACAAAATTTTTGACACTATAGAAACTAGATCCAAAATTCTCCACCTGAATGAGGAAAACGTGCGCTGAACAGCAAAGAGAAGAGCCCTGAGTTGATGCAGTTATTTGAACGCAGAAACTGTACAAGAGACCCTATTATCTCATTAGTTACATTACGGAACAATACTACCGTAGATGATCCCGTAACAATCTGCCTTCAATTCGTATTTCGCTGCTTTCTTCAACAATGAAGAAAATGTATTGCCTTCACCTCTCCCTGTGAAAACAAACACGTTCCTAAGCCACGTTACTGTTGAGGCAATAAAACTTCGCTCTCAGTTAGCTACTATCAAACCCTCTTATCTTCCTGGCCCACAGGGTATACACCCTGTTGCTATCAAACACTGTGGGAATGACATCCCTCTCCTTTTACTTAAGATTTATACACTTTCTCTATCGTTAGTGTGATGGATGTCATTGAAAGTGTACTTTCACGTCAATTATTGAAGTTCAGGTTGTACACGGTTGACGTGGCGCGTAATTCTAATTAAAGCGTTTGGTTGTCGTTAATTCGTTGTGTTCTGTTCAATTCGGATATACCGGCCACTGGTCCCGCGTTAAGTTCTTTCAATTCAAGAAACATGACATTGGAGTCGCGGCAGTCTTCAGTAACAATGAATTATATGCTTCTCGAAACTTTAGACATTCATTTATCCCCCCTGATATTGAGAATGATTTCGAACGATTTGAAATATGGCGTAGGACCATATCCTGTCTGAATGAGGAAACAAAATCAGTCTACTTCCTCTCAAGAGTGGGAAAAGAGGCCTATTGTTTTCTGAAGAATTTACCTTATCCAGATCCGCTGGTGAATCTCACATACGAGCGCATAAAGAAAACACTGCTCGGTCATGTCACTCTTGTAAATTTTGAGGTCGCCGAGCGAGCCAATTTCAACATCATGAAGCGCCGACCGAACCAGTCAGTCCGTGACATCACTCTCCAGATCCAAACTCAGGCAGCACGGTGTGGTTTTGGTGATCAGTTGGAGGTCCAACTTCGTGACCGACTCATCTCCGGTGTCAATGCACCGGATCTGCATAGACAACTGATGCTACTTCCTGAGCCTACGTATCAAAATACCTAAGTCATCTGTGAGCGGTACGAAGACGTCAATAATACGCTCCATGGAGGGAGTTCCAGTGAGACCCTGGTCTTGTTTGGATTGATGAAAAAGCGACCTACAGAACACAGTACTTTGCGGTTATCCAATTCAGCTCTTTAATATAGCCCTCGACCATTTTCTTAAAATTCTTCGCGACAGTCGACGTGTATCGCTGGCAAATTCGGGAATTGTGCCTCATGTGGCAAGAACCATTCCAGATATACAAACATTCGCCGCCGCTCTATATGCCACAGTTGCGGGGAACGAGGTCATTTACGAAGTGTCTGTAATTCGAATAGAAATTGTCAGTTTTTAAGAACTGATCGAAATGAATTTGATGTTACATGTGACAAGATGGAGTCCTTTACTCTGACAGTTGATTCATCCACTTTGGGGCATTTATTTCACACCTTTTTCACAGTACGTAGCACGAGGCATGATTTTATTATTGACACCGGCAATGTAGAATCTATTACAACACAAAGACATCTATCACAGTTCTATCCAAATTACATACTCCGTCCTTGTTCTGTAATCATACGAGGTATAACTCGTCATTCCACTACTGTTTTGGGTACAGTCACTATTCCGATCTTTAACAAACAATCCAAGCCACTTGATTGCACCTTTGTTGTTAACCACCATGGTCCATCCATTTTGGGGCTAAACGTTTTAAGAATGCTTCATATCCAGGTTTCCTTGCTTGTACCACCGGGTAATTCCACAAGATTGAAAGGCCTCAGTTTCAAGGGCTCGAAGGACACGGACGGCATGGAGATACCTTCGGTTAAACTAAAAGTAACTGGTGGTCCGGTTTTTCTGAAACGTTGTATAATTTCTTATAGACCGCGTGAACCGGTAGCGAAATTGCTCAACAAGCTGGTAGAGAAGTGCGTTATTGAGCCTACTGGTTCATTCTCTTGGGCCGCTCCGATTGTGAAACCCTTCAAGTCTGATGGGAAAACTCCACGAATATGTGGAGATTATCGACTTACTGTAAATCGACGCCTTAAACAACACACATGTTCTACTGCTGAAACTGAGGACATTCTGAATAAGCTATCAGGATCCAAAGTTTTCTTCAAGATAGACTTGGAGGATGCATATCCACAAACTCCTTTGGATAAGACATCGATGTCGATAACAACAATCAGTGCACCTAATGGATTTTTTCATTACCCATTTTTGCCGTTTGGAATTAGTAGTTCTCCTGCTATCTTTCAGCAGGTAATGATTAACATTTTGAAGGGTGTGGATGGTATTGAAGTTCATCAGGATTATATCAGCGTACATGCCCCAGACAAGTTAACTCATGATTCCCGTCTTTCGAAACTACAACAGTTTTTTGACAACAACATTACTGTTAACCCAAACAAATGCGCTTTTGCTGTGAGCACTTTCGAGTGTCTCGGTTACTTAGTTGACGGTAGCGGATTCAA
>QNGE01006316.1:2785-32989 GCA_008508345.1 Paragonimus westermani
CGAACGTTGAAGGCACCTATATTAATTTGCGTTCTAGGTCGAAGCACAGGACGAGGGAGGTCTGAGACTGAGTGGCGAGAGCTGGGACTTATCGGCACAGTGTTACTATGATTAATTATATCTGCTGTGGGACCTGCAGTGAAGTTATCAGAATTGGGAATCGGGAGGGGCCTGAGAGCTAAATTTGATAGGACAGTGGGGGAGGGGTCAGCAGTAGCATGTTTCCGTCTGTCCACCCTGTTGTATGCAGCAGATAGGGCAACCCGGTTTATGCTGCGAGACGGACGATGCACTATGGAATTGTTTATGTTATGAGGATTCATGGTTGTATGGGGGCTGAGATACTGCCAGGACGCGCAGACCTAGACAGGAGAACGACTAGGGTTCTCAACCAAAGCCTTTGGCTCAAAAGCCTGTAGCGCAAGGCAGCGAGTGGGTGGTGGTGACCAGAAATGGTACGTTTTCCGGGAAGAGATGTCAACCATTTTCCAACCCCCAACCTGGAGGACCAGGAGACTGTGGTTTGTCAGACCTCTACCTGTTGGCCTACCTGGTATGAGTAGCTCTGTCTAGTTGAGCAGAAAAGGTCGTCGAGATGGGCGAGCCGTCACACCACGTCAAGGTCTAGTCTCACCGTGACCTCACCACTATCGTTGAAAGAACTGGACAACAGAGGTTTTGACCATTTCCGCTTCAAGCCCACTCAGGTTTCCGACGACGGATCAGCTAAAATGTCATACTTGAACACACTGCCCCCAACGTCCGCCGATGAATGAGTTGGTTGTTCTTTGAACGGTTGGACCTATCTCTCAAGTCACCTCGAAAACCTGTAATTTCTGGATGCTCCCATTTCACGTATAATCTCCCTTAATACTTCAATGTTGGCCAGTGTATCGGCTAGTCATAGGAAAAAACTCTCGAATTTCCTCTTCCGTCATTGTTTCCTTCATCCAAGAAAGCTTCAAAACCCTTATACAGACTATTTGGGCAATTGCGTTTCATTTTCCGGTGATATACGCGCCTTTCTCCTGCCAAACGTTCTAATACTGCTTGACAGCTAGACCTGGGTTCCTGCTATGCGGCTTCCCCTAGTCCAACTTGTGCGGAGACAAGAAAGACACGGTTGCGGTAAACACGCTGTATTGCCAAAAACCAGTTCGATCAAATGAATGAAATGCCTGTAAATATATATCACGAAATGGTGATGAGTCACTGCCCACTTGTCTAGGCCACTTCGCTTCCAAGTGGCCAAGTAAGGCCAAATCCATAGGCGTTAGTTTCTCGGGTTGGCGTGACACCCCCACTCACTTGCACGTATCCTGCTTGTCAGTCCGACGTGCCCCCCGAGTGCTTTGTTGCTGTCTGATTTCGTCAGCCGTCACCGCAGCCCTGGATGGTTTGAAACGATGATTGATTTCCTCAACCGTTACCGATATCCTGACCAGGTTGGTTTGGTGATTCTGCCTCCTAACACCTCCCTTTTTCGGCATATATCCACTTGTAGGGGGTTCACGAGCTTCCTTGTTCGTTTGGACCGTCTAAGAGAAAAGGAGCTTGGTGTTGTCTCGCTGATGATTGACAGCGGCCAATCAGCCTTTTTTTCAAATCGAAGGTGTCCGATAGAATGTCCCAATGTAATGAAGCTGAGTCTGGTTTGCTCGGAAGTAAGCCATGGTTCCGCCGTAACTGGTTGATATGTCTCCTCCAGGTGTCTTCCCCGACAATGACTTCATAGATCACCTTCCCCTTGCGTTTTGAGATCACTGCAGGTGTCCATTTATCTTGACCTCGGAAGTCTCGTGCAAGCACTGAGTCGTCAATATTGAAACGCCGTATGCATTGTGCATAGCCTGTCCTGTGTATTTCGTTGGCGGATGTGACTGGTGATGGTCTGATATTGTCTAACCTTGTGCGAATTTTCCGTCCGAACATACATTCAGCTGACGAGATTTCTCCTAGTGTGTTGCGACTAGGCGGAGTTTCTGATCGACTATGTAGTTTCGTTTGATTGCATATGCTGTTTACCGGCTGATCTAGTAATTTCAAGTCTTCCATCCAATCAAGGCCCAGTAGATCTAAACCTGGATGATCTGTGACGAAACAACAGGCTTCGATTCGGTTGTCTCCAAACGTCACCTCACATGTTACTTCCCCGGCTAGCTTCAAGGTTCCGCCCGAGGCGTTCCGAGCCGTATGATGCGTTGGAAGCAATGGAGGTCGCCCAAGCTTTCGCCATGTATCACGGGAAATCAATGTGATATCAGAAGCAGTGTCTAATTGCAAGCGGGTAGACACACCATTAAGGCAAAGAGTAACATACTTGCGTCTGGATTCCCCATCAATTTTAAATGTTGCGGTGACCGCCTTCGACTTGCTGGGGGAGAACTTCGGGCGCCTGTGAAAGTTTCTTTGACGTCGGGATGGTTGCACCAGTGCGCGACAGCATATTTCTTTGTGACCTCTTTTCCCACATCTGTTGCATATATGATTTTTGAACGGACAGAGACGAGCAAAGTGCCATACTTTGCAATACCAGCATGCTGATGGTGGTTTTGAATTTATTGCCGGCTGGCGGCTTGTTTCTTTAGTCGTGCTCTTGCTGCTGACTGCATAAATCATTTCTGAAGGACCCGATGAAGTAGCCTGCTGAATCATTGCCGTGTCGTGTTTCAGGTTAACGAGTCGCTGACATTCTGTTGTGACACTCTGTAGGGTGATATCTGGGTACTGCTCAATCTTGTTCAAAATTCTGGTCCGAATATCTGCGTCCTGGGGTGAATGTAAGCCGCATACAAAAATGAGACACCTGAACTGGTCGTCCGTCATGCTATGAAGTTTGGCGCGTTCGCATTCCCGATTGACATTAGCTGCATACTGTATCCAGTCATCGCTAGGATTCTTTGTTAAGTTCAGACAATGATATGGAATATTGAACAAAGATGATTGCTCACCGAAAATCTGTGACAGCATCCTTGTGGTTTCTTCAAAGGTTAAATCTCTGGGATGTTTTGGCAAGATGAAATTCACGAATCGTTCATGTTCTGTTGTGCCCAGTCTCCTCAGTAATAGTCTGACTTTCTTGTATTCGGGAGGCTGTGCCATCTCCACACGAAAAATATCTTCATATTTATGGAACCAAGAATCAAGCGTGACTCCACCGATAGCATCAAAATAGAATTCACTGACTTGTTGGATCATCGATTCTGGTGTAGGTAACTGGTCCTGGTTCGCAACTCCCAATGACTGACTCGAAAACTTCTGCGTCAACATTTCAATAAGCTTCGCCTGTGACTGCTCGAAAATCTTCTGCTGCTGTTGAAGGAGCGCCTACATCTGCTCCACGGAGATGGTCATTATTGGGTTCGGTTTGACCTCTGTCGCCACTGATGTAACGCGCCTTTCCCTTGCCAAACGTTCTAATACTGCTTGACAGCTAGACCTGGGTTCCTGCTATGCGGCTTCCCCTAGTCTAACTTGTGCGGAGACAAGAAAGACACGGTTGCGGCAAACACGCTGTATTGCCAAAAACCAGTTCGATCAAATGAATGAAATGCCTGTAAATATATATCACGAAATGGTGATGAGTCACTGCCCACTTGTCTAGGCCACTTCGCTTCCAAGTGGCCAAGTAAGGCCAAATCCATAGGCGTTAGTTTCTCGGGTTGGCGTGACACCCCCACTCACTTGCACGTATCCTGCTTGTCAGTCCGACGTGCCCCCCCGAGTGCTTTGTAGCTGTCTGATTTCGTCAGGCGTCACCGCAGCCCTGGATGGTTTGAAATGATGATTGATTTCCTCAGCCGTTATCGATGTCCTGACTAGATTGTTTTTGTGATTCCGCCTTCCATCATCCGATTGGGATTATTGTCCTTGGACACTAGATGATTGATCGCTATCTCGTAGTGAACGCTGTCATTTCGGGAAAAATCCGTTTCTACCGTACCCGAAGCATCATCTTGGAACAATTGTTCGTATCATGTTAACACGTCTGTTTAGGTGTCTCTCTAGTTTCGATTACATCACTGCTGTAACCCGGGCAGCTGCATTATCATGATCATCATCATAGACAGCTGTACATCAGCGTTTCACCCTAATGCTTAACTGCTACACAACCATGATGAAAAAGCAAACCCCATAGAGAAAGAGAGAGAAGGAAAAAAGAAGGGGACGGAAAGGGACCTAACTACTGAAAATGACTATGTCCATATTCAAACATTCAACATCAAGGTGCCTACACCTTGCAAACAAACAATCGAGCTGCAAGTGAGAGGAAGGCAGCTTTAGTATTACTGCTGTTTTATAAATGTTTCTTTGCACCCTTGCCTCTCAATTTTCAATCCGCCATTTGACATTTCTGGGCAGATGATCTGATAAACGATGCAACAATATAAGCATATGCAATAGCATAGGCTAAGCAAGGTGGTTGTTGCCAAAGTTAACAAAAACCCTTACAGGCCTAGCGCCATCATCAAGTGATGACGATACAGCTAGTGTGGGACTACTGTTGCTTTTTGTGTTGAAACACACAACTTGTGTCGAGTTAGTAGGGTGTGCCTAATGACAATGTCCGGTTGCCGCTGTCATTGTGTTACTTCCGGACACTGAACGTGCTACCCATCCTACTTATTCCGGAGTAAGGCTCCCAAGTTATGCGTGAATGGTTGGACTATCCCAGAAGACCAAAGAGGACATCATAAAATGGGTAGTTGCCAGCATATGAACTACTGCTTGCTTGACCATATGCAGATCTGTAAAATAACGTCTTTCTGATCAGTGTTCGCATAAGTTCACTGAAGTACTAAATCCGACACCACACAAATGATCATTCCTTGGGATCCATTTGAGCAGCTTTTCTGTCGTAGAGCTAAATGCGATCTTCTTTCCAGTCTGAAAATGAGTTTCTCTCTTATCAACACCAGTAACACTGAGGAGGAACCTCTGGCCCATAACTCCGTCAGAAGATAAATACAGTTAAATAAAAACGCTAAATTCGTTGATACACGTTTCGCACATCGTCAGTTCCGGAACTGCAAGAGTCTTAGCTGATTCATTTTGCCAGTCCATTTGCTGGAAAGTACGGTCCTTAAATGGGCAAGTGGTTGCCGGTTTTCTTGGTTTGGGAAAGTGGAAATTGGGAACAGAATGCGGAGGAAAAAGCTGGGAATGAGTGACCTGGTCTGTCCGAGAAACGATGACTTTACGTACTGTCCAGTGGCGCAAGCCGTGGAGAGAAGTTGGCTTGAGGGAGCCACCTTGAGCCACGGGTTCAACTGTCATATCTGCAAAGCTGTGAGATACGGAGCTTTCCTGGTGAACCTCACCTGAGACCACTGACTCCAAAGCCTAGCTCGTTTAACGATGAGGTGTTAACCCAACCTGAGGGCGTAGTGAATAAGACATTACCATCTGATCCCGACTACATCTTCGTGCATGTATCCAAATCTACAGCAAGCTTGCGAAACAGGCTGTGAGTTTTACAACCATACAGAATAGCATACCAGTGGTCACAGCTGTGCTGTTTTGCAAACAGGCGGTCCCAGTGACGTTACCGTTCTCAACTATATCTCAGCCGCTTCCGGGGGAGTGGTGAATGTTTGCTTGTTTGCCAACCAAACTCAGACAGCTGACTGATTCCAACATATAGAAAAATGAGGCGCAACTACCAATAAAAGTGTTCTCTGTCTGTGGGCACCTATTCTAACCACCCTTTTCCACATGCACGAGAATTCAATGCTTCGAATATAAACATAGTTCTCCTGTATACTCACTTAATCATGTTCCACCATCCAGACACGTTTACCCAGTCATTGGAGTGGCACGCAACGCTAAACTTGAAACTTCTCATGTAACTGCTGCTCTTCAGTCGGTCTAACAGTATGTGGTCTCTCTTGTTAAATCCCCAATCGGTATGGACCCTACAATCATTGCGTCACACAAGCCTAACCACCACATGAGGCCAGCAGAACAGGTAGGGTTAGAGTATCCACCGATGTGTTTAAGGTAGTTTGGACTTTAATCATGGCCCATTAGTTTGCACTCGATAGTGTCGTAAGCCTGACATATGCCTCGAAATTATTCGGGGACGTTATTACTCTGTATGACGGCGAATACTGTAACTACAATTACCCGGTTGTGAAACCAAGAACCTCGCTCTCTGAACTCCGTGTAACTAATACATCTTATTGCTACCTCACAGCAATGACTGTATACATGATTCGACCAGTTGATCGTGGGCTGATTTCTTTAACTAGTCTCGGTTGTTGAGTACATTTTAAACTGTTTTTCCAAGAGTCTGATAATCCGAGTGATTGGGAAGTTCATTCTTCTGCGAAAATCTTCCTATGGAAATGCTGTTCACTGAGGTCATTTTACTCAATGTGACTGTCAAAGTAATTCCTCACGAGCTCAACCAGTAGAGACCTTTAGTGGAGTAAGGACATTTTCAGCCTGGCTGATGAGCCGAAAACTCGGTCCTGATATTCTCTTAAAGTTGCTTCAAAATGTCACGTCTGTCAATCAAACGATGACCTGTCTGTCGTGATTGACAAAGCGAACTGAAGATTGTAAATACAACTTACAAAATCCATGGTTTTCCAAATCTAACTGAAAGTTCGGTGACCTTAACGCATACTGTGATTCCACAGACTGGCAATAACGGTTAGTCAACACTTTTTAACAGATATCTGATCTTGTACACAACCTACATGAACACGTCACTGCCAAAATATATGGGAAACAGGAGAAACTTAATCAGCCACTCGGGTGAACATGAGCATGTGTGAAAGACGGACAAGATATTTCACCCTGAAAAATTCCATGAGTTTTGCGTGAAAATATCCACTAAAGTCCGTTTGTAGATTAATTTGTAAGGCCATTGTGAGACAGCCTTGATTTTGACAACTAAAAACCACAACTTCCCGACGGATTATCTTGCACCGCCAACCCAGCCACATTAAAGTTAAGAAGTGTTATTGTTACACATTTGCAATAGTCTCGATGACAAACGCTTCCTTGATTTCAGTGCACTGGATAGCCCATTTATAGGGTCAAATTAATTTTGGCAATTGAGCAAATGCCCGGGCGCATTGATATGTACCAAAACCAGACCACAACACTACGCCCGGTTGCGTTCACAGGATCGCACTGGTCGATTGTGAACTTAATGGTGGACAGACCATTTCCTAATAATGATAGCATTGAGCGATTAGTTGAACTGTTGAGTCACTTCGCTTAGTTTGAATAGGACAGTCAGAGGAGACATCTTAGGATATGGATTCATTCCGCACACGGATATAGGCGGCCAGCTACGGAAGCAAACTCAACAAAGAAATAGTAAACGTACGAGTAAACTTGTACGGAGCGTCATTCCTAATTAAATTCACGATTAGCAGCGGTTGGTAGTTAATTGTTTCTGCCGATAAATAGTCAACAAAGTTTAAACTGTATGGGTTGTGTTGATACGAAAAGACAAAGAATGATGTCATGTCATATGTAGGGCAAAAAATTCTTCCGTCCAAACTAATGCAAAAGATTCAAGAATGGAATAACTGACACACACTCTTCATTGATACACTGAACAAAGAAAGAATGAATGCATAGGTCATTGAGCGCAGACATCTATACTTAACAGTGGTGTTGGTGGATTGCAGCGTGAACTGTTTGAGAAATCCTGCCAGGGCAGTCGATCCCCTGGATCATTTGGTGGATTCCATATGAGACAATGGGGCGGGTGGGTAACAGAATCCAAATGTGTAACTTCTGAGCCCCTGGTGTGGCTTCGTAGCTCAGTTAGTAGAGCGCTTGCGGCGTCGAGGCATGCTGTGTCTGTTGCTGGTTCGAATCCAGCCGAAGCTCTGACTTTTCTCAGTTGGGTCTCATCTAAAATCATAAATCTGCCACACTACTCAATAGTAATCTAAGAACACATCATTTTAGCAAGGTTCCTGAATAGGGTCCGAGTGGAAATAGATTTTTTCGGTTAGAGATGCTGAGATGAGAAGGAGCAAAAAGAGATGACGGAGCTGTTGTTGTGGGGATTTGCGTTATCCGATTTCGACCGCCTCAGCAAACCGCAAGAATCTTGGATTCGAGTGACGTAATAGGATTCTGAATGCACCAATTGGGTCGATAACGTGACCAGTGGTTAGGACGCGTTTTGCAACTGCTGACGCTGGTTGCTTGCGTGTTTCAACGACATTGTCGTTCTTCTGTAATACAGAGCTCTGCACTCATTTAGGCAAATATTCTTTCACTCTGGAGATCGAGCATCTGTCGGTTCTGCCTATGTAACTTTCTTTGCAGTTACATGTAAATTGGTAGATACAATGTGAGGTGGCACCAACAGGCTGATCTCCTTTGATTGAAGGGACAGACAGTTTCTGGGTCCGGGCTAATACACAGAGTTCCGCTGCGTTAAATGTTCGTTTAATCGAATTCAACCGAGAGACTAGTGAATTCGATTAAACGACAATGTCGTTGAAACACGCAAGCAATCAGCGTCCGTACAAGAGCGTTATTCAGTTGGATCTGTCTTCGGAAACATATGAAAACATAATGTTCAATATCTGTCGGTAGAATGAATACGCCCTATCTCAAGCATATGATCAAATTCAGCTTTGGTTATCCTGAGTTTATTCGGACAAATCGGTTGACACGGCCAGACAATGGTGTTCCCTTGGTCTGAAAAGCATGCTTTGCTGCTGCGTGTGCTCAACGAATATCACTAAACAACTAAATCAAGTGGGGGCTTGCTACCGGAAGCCGATCAAATCGGTTACTCTTCCTGATCTGCATACATGAGCCAATTGTTTTACTGTCGTGTATGACCATCGGTAAAAACCATCAACACATGCGCACTGAAAGCCAAGGCGTTCCAAAGAAGTCATTGCGATGATGGGTAATGTAACATCGGGGGTAGTTATTGTTAGTCCGTATTTCAGCACCATTTGCGGCTCTGAATATTGACGATGGTGGTAGTTGGAACTATGCTGACATCTGTCTAGATGTTGCCTAAGCAACGTATGCTAGTAATCCGATTCTCAGCAAATAATGGGTAGCTTCTAGGAAAGTGACCAACGAGTGACGCTGCTAATATCTTTTGGCTAATGCTCGTCATGCCTGATTGATATCATTTCTCTGTGCATAGGTGAATAACTTTTTTAGTAATGACACCAAACCTGTGATGATATTAACACTACGATTTGGATATGTCGGCGAATTGCTTTTGGCTGTTGAGGACACCAACAGTGCAAACCATCCAAACGGTAAATGATTTGTCGTCCAGAACAGTATACTGTTTATGATATACAAATCACTACAGACTACACTGAAATAACGTCTAGTTTGGGTCAGCACCTGCTATAATCAGCGTGTGAGTTAACACACATGTGAGGCATGTTGCGGCGAAAAGTCGATTGCTTCCTGGCTTCTTGTGTGAGTGACATTTCCTTAGATAGCCGCACTCCTAACATTGTGCTTGGAGGCAGATATCCATCAGCCCCCATCAACCGCAACGCGTAAGCCTTTACATACTGATGATCTCAACTTGTTTGATGATGGAACGCATACAGTGTGAAGTACTAAGCCCGGCCAATAAAGGGACGTCAAAACCATCAACTCGCGCCAACAAGTCCATCACAATTATCAAAAAACTAGTTCTTCCGTCCAATGATGGCCAAAGTTTGAAGTTATCGAAAGCAAAATAAGAACGTTTACGCTGAGAGATGAATTATTCCAACAGCCAAAGGGAATTGCGACTCTCCTTTCAAGCACGTCCATATAGCACCCCTGTCTGCTTTTAGACATGGATTCAGTGCCAATGGAAGGGTTTGCTTCGTACATTCAAGCAATATTTTTCCGGATACGTCTGCTCGTCATCGAAGCGGTCAGGAAAACTGGCAGGGTAATTGTTAGCGATCGGTTTTAGGGGAATTCAAGGTAGCAAGGTAGAGATAGTGCGTACATATGCAAAAATGAGCGGAACTGTAAGCAAGACCCATGTGTTTCCATGTCCGGTCCCTGCCAAATAGGTACTGTCAAGTGCTCCCGGCTATCTTTAGTTCAACAGTGTATACTTTCAATTGTTTGTCCGATTGTATTTATCGATCGTCCGACTCGTCTCTGCCTATTCCTTGGCACCAGATAGATGTACAAAAGCTGCCTAACTGACCGACTTTGGGGCAGCTAATGGTCAGTGTCATAATGAAACATCGTTTCTTGGTTCCCAATTGGTGCATACTCTCATGGCTGACGTTTTAGTTTAGCATACTTGGTGGGATCGGTACGTTCACATTCTCGCAATTTCTGTTGACTGAATTGGTTGTCAATATTCAGATTGCGGCTGAAAATGATTAACATGTTGGTACCGGATCCTAGGCATCGGCCTAACACTGTCCCTACTCACTAGATTGGTACAGAGTAAGAGGTTATGAAACAGATCCGATGGTACCAGTTCTACCCTTTGAGAAATGCCCTTCTCATCCTTACGGGCTGTGCTGCTCAGGTTGTTTACCCAACCGCATTCCTAAAATAAACGGAAGAACGTGATGTTAGTAATTTGTTTATTGAGTGAACAGTATTTCAGTTAAAATTGCAAATAATCTGACAAGACTGACTAAACGTATTGTGTGGGCAAATGTTGCTTAGCGGTGAGCGTATGCTTTAAGCCATGAAAATTTTCGACAATTTGCGTAACTAACACGACATCTCCAAGACACGTGGCTTTATTCACAAATTCACCGTTTACCGTGTTTAAAATCAGTTTTCTAAACATAATGTAAAAGCAAATTGGACAACCTTAAAAACTCCAACTAAATTCCTAGGTGATTAGCTATTACCACGTGTGAAGATGATATGCTTCGGTATGTAAATTATTATCAGTGGGCAGAATACTGACAACCACTTAACAAATAGTGGTCGAGCAACATCGATACTGCTCACACGCGGAGGTGGCTGGAGGTTCACATATGATAATTCGGTCGTACATAGTATGGCACATTGGCTAGCAAGCTTGCCTAATGAAAACGTTGGCCGCTTGTGACAGGCATATACATCACTGGCAAGCTCAAATAAGAGTGGACTCGAGTTCAGTGCATTTGTCCATGAGGGGTTGGCCGAAAATACCATCTGAATGTGAAATCTGTGGTGTCACGAGTGACGACCAACTCATGCCAACCAAGCTCAGTAAGAGAGTTAAAAAGAGATGCATGATTCTGTCAGTTAAACAAATTGGAGAAAGTTTGCCACAGATTACGAACATTGCTTTTCAATTAAAGCACTTGTGACTTACTACTCACTACACTCTATCAGTAAGCGTGTTGATTGGAAATGGGTCTTGACAAGGCTTAGCCATGGTAACTGAATCGTTGGACCCAAAAATTGTTTCCTAACGTCTCACCACGTCTGATTTTTGTACAAACTGACAATAAACGTGTTTTGGCTACGTGACTGCGGTTGTTTTATTGAGCAACCTTCTGCTATACACTAATCGGTTAAAGACTGGAAACAGACAAACGAGTAATCCTCTCTGGTCATCGGGTTACTCAGCTGTCATGCTCGATGAGAGTAGGATGAACTCACATCACCAAATGCTCCGCCTGTCTGATCAGAAAACTATACAATAGACTATATAACAGATCAGGGTGCAATCATATTCCGCTAACATTTGTACAGTTTATACGAAGAGTTTAGTTATTGATAGGAGCAGATAAAAGTAAGGAGACCGCAATGCATATGTGAACTATGGCAATTTATTCAACAAGACTCAAGGTGCACACTTATCAAATTCACAAAACACGTCAGCGTTTCTCGACTATAACCAGACACCCGGTTACCTAAGTTAAATGGTTCTACAAAACTATACACCAAATAAACCACACCTAAATTTCCAGCTTAAAGACAACAAAAACTTCGTTTTCTTGCCTAAGAGAATCAGGTCGAATTCTGTAAAGGTGTAGATGTGTGCGGGGTCAACTGTTAAACAGACAACGAATCAGATGAGGCAATCCGGATACTCTGCGCACAAAGCAGATCATTGGTCCACAGACACTTATCCCCGCCATTTTCAGTCATACTCCAATCACACTCTGTCCTCAGATCGGCCGATCAGAATGTTGACAGACTATTTACGTGAAACGCTTCTGCGTGGTTGTCAAAATGTGCCAACCAGCCAGCATGTCAATTTTATTACGACTGGCTTGCGCAAATCAGCAAGACACACCCAAGTTTACTTACAACCGCCTACTATTTTCTCGCGGATTCACGAACTGGACGTCCTTGGACTAGTTGAAACTCATGTCATAACTGACCAAACATATAAACGGTGTGAACGTTACGTGGATAAACAGAGACTGATAAGATTTCGGTGTGTTCTCTAGTTACCGTAAATGGCTCCTGGGCGTATCTGTCAATAACATTTTAAATCTGTGGAAATTGTTCACGAGCCATAGTTTTAGCCATTATCCGCTATTTCAAAATGACGCCAGCAGAGGCTGTCCACAGTAATCAAATTTTCATGAACTAACTGTTCGTCCGAACACAGTTTGTGTGGACCATCTATGTGGTTCGAATAAGCTAATTGTGGGCCAGTGATGATACACAACCAGAACGTTATCCTAGAGCCAGGTGTGAACAACGTAGTTACAGTGTGCTCATCCTTGAAGCGGTATACACTTCTCTATGAGATTATCCTAAGTAATACGTTAGACAATGGGAATAAGGATACGGATGCCAAA
Source organism: Paragonimus westermani (assembly GCA_008508345.1). Lineage (NCBI taxonomy): Eukaryota > Metazoa > Platyhelminthes > Trematoda > Plagiorchiida > Troglotrematidae > Paragonimus > Paragonimus westermani. The sequence continues at coordinate 15,517 of QNGE01006316.1, forward strand.
ATACGTTATTCATAATTCATCATCTGGTCGGTACTGTGAAACGCATTTGGTCAGCGGTGCTAGTCTGGTCTATCTGGTTGAAACCGAGTAACAGGTGAACACTGATCAAGAATTCCAAGTAGTGTTGTGAAACCAGAAGGCGGACGACACAAAGGTTACTTTATTAGGGAAACCAACACACTACTTAAGCGTCTGAGCACGACTAGAAACGGAAACACTCATTTGCACACCATACTCTTCTGAGGATACTCCAGTCGCTTTAGACACCATGTATCAGTTCCGTCGTGTAGCGAAAGCCATTATATGTCATTCTGCCCTCCAACGATCCATCCCGTATCTCTGCCGTATTTATCACGCGATTATCTCGATCCGCGATCATCTCGATCCATGCTGCTACTGAATAGTGGTGTGAGTAGTATGGTGCGACCGTATCTCCTCACCACAGTAGTCACCTGCGAGCCAACTCAACAGAGAACACTCCGTACTGCCAAATTTATCGGAATCAGACTACTTAATTCAGTAGCTTCATTAAAAGCGTTTTATTTGGGTATCAAATCTACCTGGTTGGCGGCCATCCTGCAGGCTAAACCACTGAACGAGTGTGACGAAATGGGCTACTCAAGCCATCATCAACAAATCGACCTAGCTCCTGAGAAATAAGTTTTGCCGATTTCTCGATCTAACTCTACCATCTTTTTCTATGACTGTGCCGTCCACTCTCTTCCACCTTTTCGACAGTCATTATCCAAATGATTTGGCAGCGTGGTATGAACAGTAGTTCTGACGTTCATCCGTCGAAGCAGCCAGGTTGTGCTGGTCACAGTTGTGCCCCGGATGTAAGTCTGTGGTGTTGTTGGACTTCTTCAGACCGGCTAAACTGATCGACGAGACTAAGTTTGTGCATGTGCAGGTCGTCACTCCAGTTGATTTCGGAATTAGGTCGACCGAAGGGAATAGTAACCAGGCGTGACATAGTTCAAAAACAGAATGCACCGCTGAGCAAACCATTCTGATGAAAGAGAAACAAGACTGTTTGTCGGCTGGTCAGCAATCAGCCAGATGTTTCATTCAAAGTACGTTAACAAACGGACGACAGATGTACCATCATCTAGAAACCTCCTAAACTCTGCAAGGTAACGGAGCCTATCCAAAGCGAATTTGGTTAAACCCTGGAAATCGTTGTGACCTAACACTCTTCCGTAGACACTGTCAAAGCCATTGTGCGTGTTGCAACAATACACACTGCCGTTCTCATAGCCTACTAAAACATTACGAGTTAATCTGAAGACAGAAAAGCACAGTTTTTAAGAGGTCCTCTGTTGTGCTGTGTTCCCGTCATTTTCGAACCGTACTGAGGTTCCGTCTAAGTTCAGTTGATTCTGTCCATTCCGTGTATGTTTTACGATATTCACAGCCTTTGTTCCTTTAACACCCGGAACTCAATTCAGCCCGTTTAGATAGCTAAAAATATGTCTTGAAAGAATAGTTAAATTCGTTATTTGAATTGTGGGGTTCTGTTTACTCATTTTACCAGAACGGCAGAAAGACACTTAATGAGGTACATCATCATTTCACTCGGTCTCACAAGCTGAAACCGGGGTCTTTAAGCTTAGTTAGCAGCCAATTTGTCTACCAAAATCAGTTGATGAGCTTCACGAAAACTAAATGGTTGGAGTAGCAGACATTGTTTACTCAACTTATCCTCAGTTACTGATAGAAAAGTAGGTTTCTTGCTGCATATTAACACGATAAACGAATGGTTTGGGACAACCTTGTAACCTGTTGACTGTACATAGTGAGATATCGGAGGGACCAGCTTTCTCGATCTCTGTTGAGTTTGTTCAGTCGGCTGTATCTTTGATTTGACCAGAGACTTCGGGCAGTGCTAAACCGTGTGCTGACGTCAACTTCGGCTCGGTGTGCGCGTGCTAGTGCTATTGAGACCGCAAATAAACGGCCTGAAAACACAATTGCCCGAGAGCTTCACTGCGCTATGTGGTGCGCTTGTGAGAAAAACTTGCAGAGTTTCAGGTAACCTGCGTAGTTTGGCGGTTGAGCGCGTCTCAGTGTATATTGTACTCTTCGGTGTGTGGCATTAGATGTCTCTGGAATGACAAGGCAAGGCAGACACCTCTTTTAGGGAATAGGTACGGCAGCACATCAAATCTTCTGGTTCTGTTGCACAAATCAAAATTTAGTATAGGATAGCTCTTTGTCCTCAGTATTTTCTGACTAAAATTTTCACCACAATTTAAAGATTGATCGCTACGCCTGCGTCTAACACGGCTGAGCATTATACAGAGAAGGCCATTTGATGTGACCGGAATTTGAAAACCGCACCTACCGTTCTTTTGACTTTATCTCTGACCGAAGAATTAACGCATAGCCTATTCAGGTGAACACAGTGAGACATGAGACAGTCTAGTTCAGACAGTTTCATTCAACCACTAGCAAGAACTAATCTTGATACAGTCCAGTTCATGTGCTGTCCGGTTTCATCAATCAATATTTCCTGGAACTAAAGATTGCTGTTTACACTTAGTGTAGCATTCACGATTCTGAAGTAAGGGCTTGATAAAAGTGGACTGGGATACTCAAATTATACAAGTCGGTAGGGGCTACCGGTCATAATAAAGCGCGTTCCGCTGCTCTTCGTCTTCCGTTCTGCTTTCAAAATACCCGGGAGTAAGATAAGGAGTTGAACAGACTATGCTCGCATTCCACATGGAAGATTGGAAAGGTGTCTTTTGTTCTCTATTCACCGAGGGTCAGTACAATCTTCGCGGAAGCTACCGGGGCTGTATGTGACAATCCTAAGGATATTAGACCCCAAGATTCATACATGTATTAAAATATACCAGCATTCCATTCAGAGCTATAAACAGATACAAGGAAGTGACATGTTGTGACCGTAAAAGACACCTAGCCTGCCACACTGCTTACTGCATGAACTCACACACAGTTTATGTTAAAACATAACACACATTGAGTAGAAGCACGGTGTCATTCGCACTGATGGCACGTCCTTCATATTGCATATACAGTCTCCCAATAGTCGCTTCCGGTCCATCGTCTTCTTAGCGTTCAGAATTGTCCTTTAGTTCCCGAATGTATGAACTATACTACTCACAAACGAAGCTGCATTTCATAAAACAGACACACGCATTTCATTCAACCATAGTGTGATACTCAAAATTAGGGACTTCGAATAGCCCTAGGAATCGTACTTGAATTGAATTCTCCCACGCAAGTAATAAGGAGACGACCTGGTACTGGTAGCAGTAAGCAATTTTTATTCATGAATTGAGACACCGAATTTATTGATATACAACAGTATTAGAAAAATCACAGCCTGTCATTGGCTGATCTCATTAGCACATGCAACATCATAAACTGTATGTTAATTGGTGAAATACGGAACAGATGAATTGGCGAATAACGGAAGGCACAACACTGAGACCGTTCGTCCAATCCTGATGTTGTATCTTTAACGCGATATTTGGATTGGCCGTTTGTCACATCTTCTGCTGTGTCGGGGTTTGGATAACCGGTGATTGAAGATTTCCACCACACATAGGTAGGGTAATCACTTTACTCTTTAAGAGATGCATATCTGCTAGTATTTCTACTAACAGTTAGTTTTCATCTTGCAATGACCCCTGAATGTTATGGTTCAATCGGTTAGTTGCAGTGTTCGTTAAGGTGATCTGTTTTATCAAGAACAATCGTCAAAACAGGTACTCCCTCCACAATATTTTTACGTTCACTTTGAGAGACAAGGATAACAAATTGTATGAAATAGGCCTTACTTTGTGATTTGGAGGGTGTGTTACATACGCTCCCGACTTTCCATCGTTTATTTGCTTCAGCCGACTTATAAACAACCCGGAGACCTTTCAGTATGTGCGTGAGTTTGCTAAGTTCGAGGTCGTTAACGAGGGTGGCAACCTTTACAGTCCACCGTGGATAGTCAAGCATTCTGTATGCTGATGATGCGCCCGCCGCACTGTGAACTGTTTACTACAGTTACGAACGATTGAAATAAATTCTAAAAGCCAGCAAGTTAAGCTATGCCTGTTCCACAGAGTAGGATTCGGGACAGCCACCTACTCGTCACACCCACCGGTCGACCTATTCTTTACATCTGCACTCTTCTATTGGCTTTGACAAATCTGGCCTTACATAACTTAAGATCTGGTCTGATCCTAACGTAGTATTTACACCTATCGTATACCACCAGAATTTTTCCGTGTGTCCAGTGAGATCACTGACTAAGAGTATTTCACCAGTGTAAACATCAGGGTCCTCAAAACTTCTCAGGTTTTGAAAGTACTATATCTTTTATTGATCCTGCATAATAATTCCACTTTCTGGATGAAAGTCTGGCTGTTATTCTTTGATCACCGGATATTAGGAACGATGGAATGCTCTTCAGTTTACTTGGGTAGATAACCGGTGAACGTTGGAATAAATCTACTTTGAGATTCTGACAAAGTCAACGACCCGGGCAAATAAACTTTGTTTTTTGGGTCAATGAAAATGCTAGTGTTTTCCAGCTACGTTGAAACAAAAACGATACTAATTCCCTTCAGTCAACTCATAAAAATAAGTTTGTATGCAATGTGTAGTGTACCTTTTGTTTGGGAAGGCATAGATATCATTTGACAGAGATCAATCCTAGATGTTTCACTTTAGTGTGTTGTCCACGACAGAGATTTGTGTAAACTCACAGTTGCTGTCCCGGGTTGCTAGGGTAGTATGTTGTAAAAAAAAGTTTACATAATGTCAACGCATCGATACAAGTCCTGCAATCCATTTGATAGGCTGCGTGCTCAGAGGCGTAACCTTTCAAAAATGGTTGTTGTGAGTTGGACATTTCTTGACACGAGTGACATTAAACAACCTGTTATCAAACTTGATGGACTAATTGTATTCGTTTGAAGAGTTATGACAGAACGGTCTGGAAGTTTTTGCGAAAGTTTGAAATCTACAGGCAGATTCCTAATTAGTGTATAGCTGACCAGAGTAAGGCTCGAAAGAAATGTAAAGCTTACGAAGCAAAGGTCGGATTTATGAATAGGAAAAACAATCACCAGCATTTGGGTCTGGGGTGAAGACGAAGCAGACCTCTTACGTTCGTGCTGTATTTCACAGAAGAAGCTGACCATCGCATCCTTACTCCCGTTAGGTAAGCCAGTATGAATTACTTTGTTTATGTTTTGCAAGATTCCTTAGTTAGAGATCATCTGTGAGACAATATTGGCTGCCAAGTTAGCGGAAACATGACTACGAATCCGTGGAAAGTTTTCACTTCCTCAAAGTCCTAACAGAAGTAACCCTTTTTGTATGAGAATCCTCTTTTTTGGGCACTACAGGAAAAGACGGTCTGCTGAATTGTATTCATTGACGAAGTGGAATGTTGAAGAAGTAAGTTTTCAATACTCTTGCCAATCCTCAATAAAACCTCAGTAAAACAGCACGAACAGAAGTTAATCATGTGGTCTGATGTTTCCGGAATACAGATAATTGGTCCATTTTATTCCGTGACAATGTTATGGCGAAGTCGCTGGATACAACATACTGCTTTGCGGTTGAATTCAAGCCATTCAAGTTAACTGTTCCTATATAAGAAAGTAGTATTGTTGTCAAATACTTTGGAACGTATAGTAGTAGGTTTTTGTTTCGACAAAAAGGGTATCATTTTACTACATCCCAATCGTCAAAGATTGCCTGGAACACTATTCCAATTGACCTGAGATTTGTATATGAGAACCGTTCATATGATCACTTCCATTATCAGACATCAAGTCGATGGAATCAGTCATCTTTGTATTACAAACTACATGACGTTCCTAATAAATAGTGTCACTAATCGATATAAACGAGTCCTGCTTTGAAACTATCGGCAGAGTGATCGGAATCTGGAAAGGATCATTGAAATTGTACAAATATACTATGCGAAACGAATCAACAAAGATACTAGAACTGCATCGTCACTAAGAGGTGCATTGACAGGTCAGCTGTGCAAAACAGCGTTTGCGTTCGTACTAGTATACTTTCACATCCTGAATCTTTTACTACCTTCGCGTGGTGGTCGGGCTTGTGTGCTGTTTTGATCCGGCGGGCTATGCTGATTGGGACTTCGGTCGTTGCAGGTTCAAACCTGCCAGATTGGCCAAAGAGGAGTAGCCAGACAAAAAGCAGACGCTTTCGTTGTGCTTGATGACCGTATGTTGTGTTTTGGTTCGGCTTGACCTCTGTTCTTGCTCAGTCTGATCTTGCATGTGTCAGGTTTGTCTGTGCAATATTGCTGTTCCTCTGTGAATGTGCAGAATCACTAGGAAATCGTTTGTGTGCCGCCGCGTGTGTTCATCCGAAAGGGGCGCCAATGTGTTGTTGATGGTGATGATGATGTTTTTGTTTGAATTTTGCACAGTTTGCAGGTTCTGGCGTTCTGTACATGATTGTTTGGATTCGTGTCGTGTGTGTGTATACCTGCACGTTTTCGTTCTACCAGCCTTCTCCTGGTGGAAGTGCTGCTTGTGTACCTCCACCCCAAATTCGCATCGTTGGAGACACTGTGAATGGCTGTGGGGATTTTTGCCACTTGGGTAGCAACTTGTCAACTTGTCTCCGAGGACCGCGAGCTGAGAGCGCGTGTGGCGAAGGCTAGCGTTGCTTTCCGACCTCTTGAAAGGCGTGTCTGGAAGACCCATAGCCTGAAGACAGCCACCAAGCTGTGTGTCTACCACTCAATGGTGCTCTCTATACCGCTTTACGGCAGTGAGACGTGGACATTGTACCAGAGGAACGTGAGCTATCTGAGCCGCTTCCATGTGCAGTGTCTGAGGCGCATCTTGAGTATTCGGTGGTCGGACATGATTCCGAACACTGAGGTAATGCGGCGAGCATACAGGGACGGGATGAAAGCCATGTTGATGTTGAATCAGCTCCGTCGGCTCGGTCACGTCCGTCGTTACTATACTGACAAGTGAAAATAGGTAAGCGAAATCCTGGTGGTCAGAAGCGGAGATACCGGGATGTTTTACAGGTAAGTCTTTCACGTTGTAACATTGATTTTAGATGTTGGGAAGATTTGGCGTTGAACCGGACGGCCTGGAGGAATACGGTCCGAGTGGGCGTCCGAAAGTTCAACGAGTATTTATTACGCGGCCGCGAGCGGAATCGTGCGGTACACAAAGGAACCACCGGTGCCATAGGTGGCGGTGACGTGAGTACATGGCGTTACGACCGCGAATGCGCTGGCCGTTTGGGGTTAGTAGATCACCAACGTACTGATAGCACACCGTCGACGAAGAGGTGACGAGTACGTTAGGCTCAGGTCACGTAGTTCATATCAGTATATCCACTATGTTTCTGTTAATGAATGCATCGGCCAACATCCTGGTCGTTGACAATTAATCCGCTCTACTTTTCAGAAACTTGAGTGTCTGTGAACTTCTACCCATTCATTTCTTCGGCTTTGTTGGTGTATTGTATGATGAATGGTCTATCTGGCTTTTCCTAGTTCACTGTGTATTTCGTTTTTCATCGTTATCTACTCTGGGATGCACTAACCTGCACTCCTATACTGCAGTGCTTCTTGTATTACACTTCACAAATCTTTCTTCTCACTTAAGATCTCGTCATTGCAGTCTCTCTCTGTTTAGTTTTCGAGAGATAAGAGTTTCCTTTCCTTATTTGCCAATTAACTGGCTAACCAGCATTGACCCACTGGACGCAAAGGCCCCACCAGCACACCTCCCAGTCTTATTCCTTCGGGTTTACACTGGATATGTGGTATGTGGGTGGAACTGCAAGTGGTTCAGCGCGAGTCAATTGCGATTATGGTTAAGCTGTGGCTTTCTTTAGCCTCGGTCACTGTGGCAGGCTAGTCCGAATCGGATGCCGCCAACCATACTTTTTCCATATCTCATGACTGCTTTCTGGTAATAAGCAGCCTCCCAGGCCACTCCTCTCTTACACTCACAGCAGCTGGTGCATTGCAAACTCAGAGGTGAGTTTCGTGTGGCGGTAGCCGTTCGAAGATACAGAAGAATACATATTCCAGTAGATTTCGAGGCCCTGATGGCTATTGTTAGAGTCACTGCCGACTTCAGGAAGCTGAGATGAGAGGCAGAATGGAGATGGCCCGGCATACAGTGCTGTATGGACCTCCAAAGAGGATGCGTTGGTGACTACATTTGTAGCCCGCCTGACCTCCAGGGAGCGATAAGGTAACTCGGTTCAGTTAAGCAGATAATCCTTCCATCTTCATGGCCAATGTGTAAGGGTTATTGAGTGATGCAATATCAGAGCCGTAGTAAGATTCCAGATGTCAGACTCTGATGAGACAATTCATCAAGAGTCTGACGATGGTTGTTCAAGACCGAGTCCACACTACCCATAGTGACAGTGATGTTCTTATAAAAATGACACGGGGGTTGGGGGTTTTGTCCGTGGCCTTGGAGAAGGGGAGGAAGATACTGACAGAAAGACGTTAAAAGAAATGCAGAGAAACATGCAGCGGCTGACAAATGCAGCTGCAACGAAAGCAACGTGAAGATGAGATGACTGGCAAAGGTCGTTTTCCAACTGATAGTTTAGAAGGTTTGAGAATAAAGTACTTCATGATTTTTTGTTTTGTTTGTGAGTCAAGTACTGAGAAGAGGGTCATGCAGGCATGTGTTGATTCAGGTGGGAAGATGAAACCTGCCAATTTTTGATATAAAAGAACGCGAAGTGCGTACTAGCTGAATTGTGTGGCGTCCTTTGATCGCCACCAGTAATCAGGCAAGTGCTCCTTAGAACCGGATATTCAGCTGCGAGGGGCTTGAAATTCATGAAACTGTCAACGAGGTATGGCCCCATAATCACAACAAAACAGGAGATCAACGTCAAGCGAGTATTTGTGGACACGTCTGCCATTTTCACACCCTCTTAATCCAGTCTTCTGTCGGGAAGTGAGGCCAGCTAGTCTAAAATGACAATGACCAGTATGAATTATGCCGATGGAGCACACTGCAACTGGGACATTCCAATGCCATGGACTCTGTGTGGATTTCTCAAGACCGACTGAACGCAAGTGGAAACGGAACACAGACCCTTAGAGTGGACCAAGGTTGCGGAGGACGAGAGGGACAAACTGGCTCGATAGGCATTGTGTCTGCAAAAACATGGTCTAATCAAAAATCCCGTCGGGAACTAGCAACCTAGTCGCTGACTTTCTTTCTCGACCGGGTAGAGGCGGAACTCTCCAACGTGAGTTTTGAGGTTGACAGTATAGTAATGGAATAAGATCTGCAAGCACTGGTGCGCCTACTGCGTCAAGGTAAAGTTATCTGGACGATGCTCAATGCTTTAACACGAAATGTAAAAATCTCAACAAAAACTACTCAGGAATATCGGAAACTAATAACTTCCCTTTGTGAACTAGTTGGTCACGGTAGCGCAAGGTGTTGACGTGGTGCTTTAGAGATAATAGCTCCCACGTGATAGTTACTCTGAGACAAATGTGAGGAGTGACAGCACACTGTCATGAAATGACCCACACTGGATGCACCAGAACATGTGACCTATTGAGACAAAGGGCGAACTAGTCCCAAATGAAAGACAATGTGATATCTTTTATAAAGGCTTGCCAACAGTGTCGCTTTCTGAAAGGCGACAGCGTGCGAGCTCAACAGCTTTGACAGACGTTACCCGTCTGTGAAAACGGAGAATTGTGGTCAGTGGATATGTAACACTACACACAACCACTGCTGAACAGTCCATACTTGCATGCACCTGTAGAGGCATCTAACAGCCCCTCATAGTTTGCACGCAAGGATCGCCCAGCAATCGTTGTATGTGACTTTACATATATTAAAGCCCAGCTTCCTGACTGATCGTGGTAACTAATACGCTGTGCGCATGACAAACATTTTGCACGCTGGACTGGAAGCAAATGGCGTCCCAGATCAGAAGACATCTACAGCAGCAGGCATTGCGGAGCAATTCTATACGAACCACGACACACCAAAGGCCCTACTGGCAGAGTAGGAACGCAGATGCAGCACCCTGAAGTCAAGCATGTGTAAGTGACAAAACATCACCTATAGAAAAGCGACCTCATTGAAGACATCACCGAAACAATCGAGGATTGTTTATCGGTCATAGGATGCGACTGGGAATCCATCTTACCGGTGATGTTAGTTACCCACCGAAAATCTGCTCAGCAGAGCGCTGCATAATCTTCCTTTCAAATGTTCTATAGTAAGATCCTTCAGCTCCCGATGATGAGATTTCAGCAATTCCGCTAAAGAATTAATTGTCGGAAGAAGGATGGCTGAGCAAAATCTAAAAGCTGATAAGGTGCATGAAAGAAAGCCATGTAAACTCAACGTTTTGTTAGGGATGAGGTAGTTCACCCAGGAGAAAAGATTCAACACCGTTATCAATACCACACAGATGTCAGCGGTCCCAGGTCAAGAAAGCTTCAGCTTAAATGAAAAGGACACTGTGTGACACCTTCCAGAAAGAGCCCCCGTCATACCCGATGGGGCAGAACAACGGAAATAACCGACCATATGACACTGAATTAACAAGCTGCCACGATGTTGCTCAGCGTCGAAGATAAAGTGAATCAGGAAATCAGAAGAAAATATTACGGCAGTCGGAATACATACGTCAGCGGGTGATAAGTGATCAAGAAACATCAGGAAAACAATGTGTATTGCATGAAGCGCAGCGTCCCTAGCGAATATTATGGAGCGTTGAAACTAATGGCAGTTCTCCACACTAATGATATTGAAAACCGGTAGGGTTAATACAGAATCCGATGCTGGAGCGCTAGCAACGGATGCGTGGTCGTATCAACCGTTCAAATTCGTGCTTGCGTTCTTCGTTGCATGTTCATGTAACGTGTGACGGAATTCTGGCAATAAACATCCCCGCAGGCCAGGCGCCATATCCGGTCACTACATGTGTACGTCACGTGATACCGGAGATCAGTTTGTGGAGTGTCTGGCACGCACATCTCTAGAACGAATGTTTTATTACAAATAGAACTATGACTGCGGTTTCGAGCACAATTTTACAAAACATTTTGTTGTCATTTAATTGCGAAGTATCACTCTCTGTTATCCTAATGCTGTCCATCTGCAATAAGTAGTAGATTGGATTATTAGATTTATTTTCAAATTCCATTAATTAATTGTACGTCTACTGAAACAAGCTTTCTCCGAAAAATATTGAAAAGACAAGCTAATAGTGGTATATTGCACGATCTTCCTTTGAACTGATTTCGCTCCATCCTATCAAGTACACACATATTTCGTGACTCATTTCTGCAAGGGGTACCTGATAAGATGGGGCAAAATCAGTTCAAACGCAGATCGTGCAATACACCACCACTAACCTGTCTTTTCAAGTTCTTTTCGGAGAAAGCTTGTTTCAGTTATTTAAAATGCCACCTCATCAAATCTTTAGTCATGCGATTGAATGATCTGGTCATGCTGAAGCGTAAAATTGCAAAGAAAACTGCTTGGGTCGATTTTGTGAATGTATGCGAAACAACCACTGTTCTGTTAACCCTCACCGAAGATTGCACAAAGCTAAATTAAGGCCTTGCAAAAGCAAATTGAAGCAATTAGCTAAATGTCACTTCGAGTCAGCGATTCACCCACGCGGACAACTGCACTGCAGCATTACGCATTTGAAGGCAGTAGCCAATGGATTAAGTCCGTATGATCGTATCAAATTCATGATCTTCTGTAGCTACACCGTACGGAAGACAAAGAGGTTAACACAAGAAGGATTGAATAGATCTTTGACGCTTGATGAGGTCTGATTCTTCGAAATATTTTCAGTATATTGAACTTAGTCGAATTCAGTTGAAAGCCCTTTCATTTGGTCTCAAGTATTGCGTAAAACCGGAAAAGGTCAATACAACTGCATCTCCGGCGCAATTTGAAACTCTTTTTGATCACTTCTCAAATTTACAACATAGTTCTTCAGGAGCCAAGCAACAGCTAAAAGCGAAACTGATCGATCTCGAGTATCAGGTCAGAGACACTCTAATTAAAAACGATTCATTATCTATCGAACGCGTTTAACTGCCTACTGAAATGCAACCAAACAAAAATCTGATGACATTGTACACCGACAAAGGCTCTGGAGTTGTTCTGACGGACCACGATGATTATATGGAGTGGATGGAACCGATTCTGGAAAATCCTACAGAATTCAGAAGAGAAACCAAAGTTAATGGACCGACGGTACTGGAGAAACGATTAACTGAGGCCTTAGAGGTGTTAGTTAGTGCTAACTTCATTAGTCAGACAACCTTCAAATTTCTCAAACTGATTGGTTCTCAGACGCCTCATTTTTATGGTCTACCAAAAGCTCCCAAATCGGATATTCCAGTCAGGTCACTTTTGTCGATGTGCAACTCACCATAGCACAAACTTGCGAAGTGGCTTGTTAGAATGCCACAGCCTGTTAAACGGTCGCTAGACAAATGTGATTTAAAGAACTGCTTCGAACCAGTTGACCTGTTATCGAAAGTTAACGTTGGCCTCTCTGGATATGGAACCACCAATGCGTTCATAAATGAAACCGTGCAATTTTTATGTGCTTACTTAAGCTCTAACGGAGTATCGTTTATTATCCCGTTGTCTGAATTAGAACATCTAATACACCTGTTCACAACGAATGTTCAGTTCCGATTTCAGGAGAAAAGTATTACACAGTTCGATGGAGTGGCTAAAGGATATCCTCTGGGTTCATTCCTCGTGGACACTTTCGTTGCCCGTATAGAAGCTAGAATGATTCAACGTATCGCGGTGAGTGCGGTTTATCGAGGATATGTGGACGATACTACCGCGAATGCCGACAGAAAACAACAGGTCGATACATTACTGAAAGAACGGAATCGCAATCACGTGAATTCACGATTTACGATGGAGTTAGAAAAGAACCCTTGTTTGCAATTCCTGGATGTATCTATATAATACCGAGCTGGCGGTACCGTAAGACGCTCGGTCTACCGAAAGTTTACGTGGATGGGGCAGCAATTGCGCTATGATAGTTCAGCACAATCGGGGTTTGGTAAGGACCTTATTCGACCGAGGTAGAAAAATTTGTACAGCTGATATAATTGACGATGAGTGTCACCATTTTGAAGATATTAAAATCAAACGGTTACCCACAGTGGTGCCTAAGACGACTCAGCAAACCATTGGTCAACAGCCAACCCGTCCAGGTAGCTGAGCCCACAGCTGCATTCATTCGACTTACTTACACGGGCGACGATATCTGTTTATCCTGGACAAATCAGTTATTTTCAGCTGTTAGTCGAGTTTTCCATACGCCTAAACTAGTCCTCAGTTTTGGCACCACTGGAATGCCAGCGCCCGTCATCAAGGACTGCCCACCTCTTCATCTCATCTCGCACTGCGCACAACAGTATTCGTGTGGGTGCGGTTCCACCTACAAAGTAGTGTTGGAGAGGCAGCTGCAAGTCAGGATGGCAGAGCATTTGCCTGAGTGGGTGTGCGACCGCGTCATCCAGCCCGTTAGAAATTGTGCAGATGAGGCCAAAGATCATTCACACAGGACACCGGCCTCCTCCATTGCGTGTCACGTGCACGAATCAAACCACTACACTGGCAATCCGTCGGTTTCTCAGTTGTCACGCCCCACACATTCACCGGCCCGAAAACTCTCCCCCACACCCGAACGGACACGCACGTGAGCAGTCACCGTCTTCACACTCAACCGATTGGAACGCACTAACTGGGTGTGATTCGGTGCAATCGATACGAGGTCACGCATGACGCGGATCGGAATTGTGGGCAAGATAACGTAACAGAACAGGACACGGTCCAGACGAGTGCTACTGCATCAAGTTTTTACACGAATCCCAATAATAATGACCCGAGCCACCAACATGAACTTTTCATTGTTTATCATTGAGACATCGCTAGTTGTTAGTGGGTGCTCAAGCAATCACGGTTAACTTCCACCATAATACCGCTAGTAGCTTATCTGCACGTCTATTTTTCAGATCGCAACTCTTATCTGGATTGTCATGATTTCCACTTGTTCCTTGCCGGGCAGTTTTGCACGTGAATCATCACTAACGCATTCTGTTGGATCATTACTGAGACCGGTTGTATTAAACACCTAGGGTGTGCTCGTACGCTCCTACTTCATTCAAGCTTTAATTAACTCACTGATTTCGGGGGCTTCTGTCGATCGGTGAATTGCCGATTGGGGGAACTCCTAGCAGCTTGCGATACGCTAACACAGGATTTCGCGTACAAATAGGCCAGTTTAATTTACTGCACTATGGCCGGTTGCAATGCGTTTGTGTGCAACAGGGAGCTCGGACAGCTGGAAGGCCTGTGGACAGGTTCTTCACTGAAAGGAAAGCAAGTTGTTGGCCGATCGACTCAATGAATGTGATATGGAGGAGAGTGCTTGTTATATCTGCCCTGAATCCGGACCACGTCTGGACAACTGGTTAGCCTTGGAACATGGGGAGGAACATTCACGCTGTATCGTGAGCCCAGATCTATTGCAGATATGTAGGTGATGAAATCATCCCATTTTAACACACTCACAAATTCAGAGATATAGCGAACATTCAAAACAGTACGAAGTTGTTCACAATGCGCATTATTACCTAACTACTTTCAAGCTACTGACAACCACTGGGGCACTAACTGACTCTGCATCGATCGGGAGAGTCAATCAATAGCCAAGACAGCCGGTTTGGTTAACCTAACCTAATCTGTTCGAACTAGGCCAAATTTCGTAATCGATCAACACTGGCTAAAGTCTCCCGACGGACAAGCTGTGAAACATTGGCTCACTAAGTGAATCGAGAGAAAGCAGAGTTTATGTGCTTGAGGTGTGTAAGTCATCACACAAGTCTTCAACATTACTACGAAACACTATCCAGTGCGCTTTTCATGCCTAGCAGAAATAGACCAAAACAAATTCAATAACAACAGCGAAGGTTACTTACTTCTTTAGGCGACTATTGATTACAGTCTGACTCAGAGTCAGAGAGATTCTACAGACGCTGTGGACAGGCGCTCTGTACACTGTTATTAGTGGGTTATCCAAAACATCTGTTTAGAAATGCTTACCATTCAAAGATGACCGTCCTATACAGGTGACATCCGCATGCGAGCCTTTAATGAATGTTTAAAGAGCTTCAAAACTCCGACTCTATGTCAACCTGACTTCTAGCTGCTAACCCTGCATTCGTGCCAATGCCTAGGCAGTGTAAGTCCATTGCATCTACAAATGCATACGTAACTACAATGACTATGGTTCTGACGCAGTAACAGAAACTTTGGTGTGCAGGGTTGTGAGCACGTTCTGAAGAAGTTTGTCGAATCGATGGACCGTCTTCAAAGCAGAAGTGCAGGCGTGTTCGAGTCCTTAACGTGTATAATTTTCTGTACATCCTACCGAACCTGCAGCTTCATCCACTGGTATGATACGTAGACAGTCGTTCATGTATAAGTCCTTCAAAGCGCTCATTATGGATCATGACCGCCAGCTGTGTGGAATAGCTTAATTGCTTTGCGGTTTAAGTCTTTAGATTTTTCGGGTTGTTTGTTGCGACAGAAATCTATAGAACATATCGAAGGGCCCATCCAAGTTGACTTGGTTGTTACTATCCGCCATGTAAGCTACGATTATGTTGTTTATTAAATTGCTTTTACCCCTCTCTTTACAAGCTAGTTGCTGCACTCCGAATCGTTTGGTAAATACCCACAGGCGCGACCTGCAAGCGTAAGCATCCAACTACCTCACCACGCGCTTGACAAAGAGGGTGAGGTGGTTCTTCTCAGTCAATCTGCGCAAATCAGCGATGCCTGAGGTCAGTCAGCGTTGTTGTTCAAACGTGAAAAATGCACAGTCCTAGGTGATCTTACTAGAACCGACTGTCAGCCTAGCTTATACACCCCCTGAAAATTGCGCAACTGACTGACAGCCCGAGAACCGCACAAGGTTGAACAACAAAATCAACGTGAAATCACTTTGAAACGGTCAATGTTTTGTTCCACATTTCAATCACTCGCTGACTGTTTACGCTTACCAATCAAGCATGCCGATCGCGACGCAGCGTTGCAAGAGAACTGATAACTGCACAGATGACCCATTCTCATCAAAGGTCACATCGGCGACACAGTTAATCACAAATAATGACAACAAAATTATTTATTCAGTTGGATTGAGTGGACAATCAGCCCATTTAAGTGCATGAATGTACAGAAAGCACTAAACGAAGACAGTCGACCTTATACACACAGCTGTTCCGTGCTGGTTGAGCAGTGCAAATCACCTTATCCACAATTTTCTCAGTGGTAGATAAAAAAAATAGACTGGTAATTCATCTTTGCCTGTTCAGGCATGTGCATCGCATCGATCCGGAGGTCTACGCTGACTAGGACTTCCGTCCTTCCAGGCACAAATTTTTCAGATAGCCCAAAGGAGAGCAGATGTACTCATGGGGTTGTGTTTTGCAATACTGATCGTGTAGGGGTGTTTAAGTCGTAAGACACGATCCCATGATCCTACAGCAGAGTTATCTTTATAGATATTGCACTGCTTTCTTCCGAATCAGGAAGAAGGAAGTTGGAAAAGGGACCTTTAAACAATGAGCACTCCGACCGCCCAAAGATTGACCATGACTTCCTGCGTATTACCCACTAAGGTCAAAAAACGTCCAGTATCATCCAGAGGCCAAATGTAACTTCAAACACACTCACTGCGTGTGGCACTGCTGGAAATTGGACAATAATTTCTTATTCACTGCGCTCTCGGACGCTTGGGTAATTGGGTTCGGGTAGGGTCCTCCAAGAAAACCTTGTGTCCTGTTGCCTCGTAAGTCAGACTGTTGAGTAAGTTAGAGCCCTTCCGAAGCATAAGTGACCGGGATGCGTCATGAGTTATTGTTCCCCGGACAATGGCATTATTCAACGAGTACAATTTGCTCTTCCTATTTTACTCCCTCAAATCTTTTGTCTTCTGTATGCTGTTGGGTGTCTGGACACAACGCACTGACAACGCTGAATGACTGCTACAGCTGTGCGCATCCCACGGCCTCTATATTTCGTGCAATGNCAGCTGTGCGCATCCCACGGCCTCTATATTTCGTGCAATGCATTTCGGTACAGGAATAGACATTGTGTTGTAAAGTGACCTCCCTGTGCTTTTCTGCGATGGACTCAGCTCGATCGTATGGCAGTCAGTTACAAGTGGCACCACTCTGTTAATGACTTTCGGGCATTTTGGAACAAACATCTGGACTCAGACAATGCTGACTTGTGTGTCCGCCTAGTTTTCTCATTTGTCCTGAGGACATGCTCGTAAATGCAAGATATTTAATTGGCATCCGATCGAGGAGAGTGTAAACAGAGCTTACCAGGAAGCATCATCATCATCATCATAGACAGCAATACATCAGTGG